>VUQI01012887.1:5256-18170 GCA_015106735.1 Paratilapia polleni
GGGGGGGATTTCCATATAACCAAACAATGGAGCGTCCCTTCCCCCTGTACTTGTCTTCTGAAATGGCTTTGGGGAAAAAAAAAAGCCTTTTTCTCCTTGGTTGTAGCTCTTTCAGCCAGCAGCTTTTGCACAAAGTTTATATGTGGATTCAGTGCCTTTCATTAAGACATCCGATTGCTGTTTTAAGAGCCCTTGTCAAACCGTAAACGCCTTTAAGTTTTAAAAGTAGTGGCTACACTGATTCAAATACCCCTTTCCTTTGCGGTTGGCCTAATTTTAGAATTAAGCCTTTGCACCACCCTCGTTGCTTTCCACCTTGTTCAAAAGCACTCCTGCCGTGCTCTTGATGCATATTTTTACACTCTCAAACACGCTTTCACCATGACATGCCACGGCGTTCCTTTATCATCTGCGTTTAAGCGCTCTCGGTGCTGCCGATAAGATAAACATCAGATCTATGCAATTTGGCTCACTTATCTGGCCTACCCAGTCAGCAAAAGCGAGGCGGGTGTCAATTTTAGTTTGCTGTATTTATTTCATTTATTACATTTCAACTCTTTAAACCTCTCCCATCTCCCTCTCCCCTCAGCTACACATTCTTTTGCTTCACCATTTTTTTTTTTTTGGTCACAAACCTCTCCCTCTCTCATTTTCTCTTTCATTTTCTCTCCCTCCCCTCTTTTCCCCTCAGAGGGAGTACTTTTAAAGATAAGGCCTGGTGGCTTCTTTAATGTCTCTCTTGAAGTAGGCTTTTTTCACTCTGGTTTGTCGCCGGAGATGCCAAGCCCACACTCCCATAATTCCCTAATATGGCCTTGCTCAACAGTCTTTTATTTTTTCATTGATCTATTACCGATACTTCACCACTGAGAAATCTACAAGGGAGCTGTACATTTTCGCTGCGATTATAGGTTGAAAAAAATGTGGAAAAAGTGGCTTTGGGGTCATTGCATATAATGTTGCACATCATGCATTTTTGCTAGATGAATTTGCAGATTTTTTTGTTTTACCCTGCAGCTTTTTTTTCCATTCAAAGTTTATTTTAGGATTATTCCCTGACCACTTAAAAGAAATGAGTGATGCTGCATGTCAACAATTAAACCATTTCTGGCTTGTGAATTTGAGAATTCAGAGTCTCTCTTGTTATTGCATGCCTGCAAGTAGCAGGCTGGTTTTGGAAGATGTGGTAGACTGTAAATGTGGGTGTGTGAAGGAGTTGGTGGTCTGTATGTGTGTGATTTTTTTTGCAGCTAATAAGGTGTTTTGTAACCTCCAGAGCCCACTATTCTGTTCCAGGTCAGCTTCATAGGTGGCGCTGTGATGTCCTTGTTCTTAGATGGGGAGCTGGCTCTCCCAGTGTGCAGCCTTGTTGAGGTGACTGCTGCGCACCTCCCCGGTGTTAAAGATAGATAAACGCAGGCACAGTCTGAAGGCAGCCCCCATCTCCCGCCTGCTGGCACAGGCCTTTAATTGGTAAAATGCAGATTTTTTTTGATCAGGAGAAGGATTAGGCCCCCTTATCTGTCTAGAGTATCTTACTCTAAGATGAAAAGACCGTGCTGAATTACACATGCCAATTCTAGCTCCCTGCCCCCTGCTCGCTCACTCACTCACTCACTCACTCACTCACTTTACTCTCTTTCCTTCCTTCACTCACTCATTCCTCTCTGAACCCCCCCCCCCATATGCTTCCTCCCTCCTTCCCTCCCTTCTTTCCCTTTTTCATGCTTGTTTTTTCACCCTCTCTTTTTATACAAAGCACTTCAGCAACTGACATCACAAAGGAACATATGATTTATTAGGCGGCGCTTGATAAAGCTAAACGGTGTTGCGGGTCCCACAGCTTAGTGAAATTGCCTTGTAAACAGGCCCTCTTTTCATGCACGCTTGCATTCTAATGCGTGAAGGCTATGTCCCAGAGAGGGTTTGATAAGGAGACATGGAGATGGATACTGAAGTGGGAAATAGCAAAAAAATAAAGGAGGTGATTCTGTGTGTTAGTAATGCATGTATGGTAAGATGCAAGGCTTTCAGTATTTTATAGAAATAAATCATCAGTTTTATAAAACATCAATTAAAGTGTAAAATAATTGTGTCTATTAGTGCTATTTATCTTTATTTTAAGTAGTTTTTGGCCAAGCAGGGATATGGACCAAGAAAACTGTGTGTGTGTGTGTGTGTGTGTGTTTGTGTGTTTGTGTGTGTGCGTGCACATCATACGTCACAGACGGCTTCACTGTCCCCTGTGTCCGTGTCCCTTGCGTTCCCTGTTGTGCGACTCTCTCCTAAATCCATCTTGGTGGCGTTTTTACAGTTGTTGGCCGATAAGCTGGCAGGGGGAAGATGAATAACCTGCCGCGCCGCCGCTATCAGCACCTGTTTGTCGATTTAGCCGGCCAACGGGACCTGTCTGCTCAGCATGGAGATTATTGATTCAATAAGAATTGCCATTAGATCATGCCATTAGGTTTCTCGGCGGCCCTTCTCCCCGGTGCTGCCCGTCCCCCTCTTTGTCAGCCAAGAGGCTCATGCATCACTCCCGTCAACGACCTCCTTCATTTGTACAAACAGAGTGTGACTGTGTATCCGTCTGTGTGTGTGTGTGTGAGCACGCGCGAGTACTGTGTCGTGCCAGCCACCGGCACGGTCCAACGCCACAGCCCCTCTCCCCATCGCTCTCAGCCAGGGGATATTGAACGCTGGTCACAACAGACCGATCGCTTGCCACCGGGATTCCCTCACAGAGAGGAAGAAAAAGAGAAGACGAGTCAGGTTTTTCTGAAGCTGTGACTAAGGTGGGGAGAAGATCAATCTTGGGGAAACTTCACTAACATCTATGGTCATCCAGTCTCAAATCATTTTCCCTGGAATTAGTCTTGTTTTGTCACTTTAAAATTAAAAACTGCCAAGTGAGAATAATGGAGGTTCTTTGCCGATATATTAGTGTCAATTTTACTCCTTGCTTTTGCACTCTGCTGTTTCTGTTCTCACTCATTTGTTGGTACTTGTCCTTTATTGTTACTGGGAAGTGAGAGACTTAGGGTCAGAACAGAATAAAGATTAAAAGAAGTGTGGTTTCTGCTTGATGTCATGGTCATGGTTGTGCTTGGGATCATGATCTGGCTTGTGAGCAGGGAACTGAGAAGGTACAAAGATGACATTGTCAGGGCAGCTTCATGCCTGGAGGGTAAATAACCCTGGGTACTTTATCTGCTTTGGTCCTGCATGTTTTATAGCTCAACAACTTTGGATTCCCCAGACATTTAAGAGCATTCAAAGTCAAGTATGTATTTATCTCCCTTCCTCTGTCCCTCTTCATTCACCCTAAAGGTAAAAAGACTCTTTTCTGCTGCTCAGGAATGTAATAATACTGGTTTCTTTCAGTCAGGATATTGTCTGTCTCTGTGGGTTTAAATTGCTCTCAGATAGACACTTCAGAGGCCACCACACACTGTTGTCTCTGAAAGAGAGCCAGATGTTGACTTCTTCCCCAGAGGGACTACATCTTCATGTTTTTTTCTTGTCCTTTCCTCTTTCATTCCTCTGTAACTTAGACCACTTATCCCATTTTACAAGAAAGTTAGTGAGGAGATGGAGAAAAAGGAAGAGACAGGGGACAGAACAAGGGAAAGGTGGTGCTCGCAGATATAATGCTTGGCTGGAGTTGTAAAGCCCTTGCATTTCAAATGCCTTGACTCAACTTTTGATTTCTTTCCCTATCCCCTCACCTCCCTCCCACCTCCCCTCCTTCCTAAGCCTCAGATTGGAAGTTGCCACGGCAGCACAACTGTCAGCACTTGTCATGGAGGGGCGAGGGCCCAATGTGATGCGAAGTGACAGGGTTTTATTTGAAAATCCCGTTCAGATCGGACACTGAGACTCACAAGTCTGCCTTTTTTTCTCCTTTTTTTTTTGCCTGCTTTTGTGTGGATTTTCAATAGACTGTGAAAAAGAGAAAGACTATAGAGAAATGAGACTGAAGAAATTAAATGAAGAATCACAAAGGGAAATATTATATGTGCCTCTTGTGGTGCAGAGAAAAAAAAATTTCCACAAGCTGAACAACAGATAAGTTCGACGCAAAGTGACGTTCCACTTCTCATGTTCAGACACAGCAAGAGCGATCTTGGTTTAAATTTTCCCCTCTTCCTTTCTAGCACATCAACAATGACCACATCCACGGAGAGAAGAAGGAGTTTGTGTGTCGGTGGGAGGAATGCTCTCGGGAGCAGAAGCCCTTCAAGGCACAGTACATGCTGGTGGTCCACATGCGCAGGCATACTGGGGAAAAACCACACAAGTGCACAGTAAGGGATGCTCATATTTGTTCAAATTGACTTCACATTAGTACAGATTAGTACAAATTAGTGCAGATTAAGATTTACTTGCTTACACAAGTTTGTGGTAAAAGTATATGATGTGTGAGTGATACTCTCTTCCTCTTTTCAGTTTGAAGGCTGCACCAAGGCCTACTCCCGTCTGGAAAACCTTAAGACTCACTTACGCTCCCATACCGGAGAGAAACCTTACGTGTGTGAACACGAAGGCTGCAACAAGGCTTTTTCCAATGCATCAGACCGGGCAAAACATCAGAATCGAACACACTCGAATGAGGTGCCAACATATACTTTCTCACAATCCTGTACCATTGAATATGCCATTTCAGTTTAAAAACAAAAAACAAAAACTCAGTGTTCTTCTCCCTTCTCCCTTTTAGAAACCCTATGTGTGTAAAATCCCGGGCTGCACAAAACGCTACACAGACCCGAGCTCCTTACGAAAGCATGTTAAGACAGTACACGGGCCGGAGGCGCACGTCACCAAGAAACAGCGTGGCGATTACCCACGCCCGCCTCCCCAGCCCCGGGAGCCTGGGGGCAACAGCCAGGGTCGGTCACCAGGGCAGCTGCCCCTGGGTGGGTATACGGACCAAAGGGAGTACAACCACGCTACCTCAAAACAGGATGAATGTCTGCAGGTCAAGTCTGTCAAGACAGAGAAGCCCATGGTAAGACTTAACTTCAGCCTTTTCCTGACTCGCACTTGTTTAACTTTATTTTGATTCCTTCACTTTTAACTTTTTAATATTCTGACTACTACTTACTAAAATGTAGTATATGAATGCCTAGAATTTAGGTGTGATATAGCATTGAATTGGGGGCATGCACATTTAACACCGTAATCTTCTAATGAGTACATGTTTTCCTCTATCCAATGCTTCGGCATTTCTCTCCTTGCCTTTCTAAGGACAGTGGGTAATCAGGTGAGATAGGCGTCACTTCAAATATTTTTGTAAAATATTCTCATTTTTCTTTTGCTGCTCATTGTTTTATTACCTGTTGGACTTTTCTCATCCTATCACAACTGCTTCACACTTTGACTTCAAACGTGCCAGACGTTTTCCCATTGTTGTTTTTTTTCTCATCCTTCACATTCATAAAAATACTTTTCTTCTCATTTCACTGTACGGCACTTTGATATTTACCAAAGGTGTTGCATTTTTATAAGCAGAGCCCATGCCTTTGAGCAGAACTGCAAGGGCACTGAACGTAAGCCTGATACTGCCCAGGGCTGCACTGTGCAGCCAAACTCATTCACTAGTAAGTAGAATGAAAAGCTTATAAACATTATTGACACTTCATGCCAAAAAAGTGATTTCATTATTCCTCTGTGCAACACAGTTTGTAAAATTCAATAAACAACATAATAAGCCAGCAGCCAGTCTCGAAAGAGACATCTGCGCTATTTGACTGTTTGCCTTTTTTCATCCAGACTTGGTGACAGGAGGAGGCTTTATTGTTTAGAGCCTGACCTTTATTACAAAACATGATGCAGAAAAAGATGCTTGGTAAAGCACAAACAATGTGATGTGGAGATGGCAGTTCCAATTCCATGTTTATACTGTCTGCAGCACATGTAGGAGCTGAGCAGACAGTGTTACAGAGTCAAGTAGATGTGTTCGCATTGGAAAATGTGCTAGGAAAATGGGAATTTATCGAAAAATCATGCAAACATATATGGAAATACAGTATATAAGGCAAAAACAAGGTTTGTAAAATTCTAATGAGCTTGAAAGTCAATATTTGGTATGACCATCTTTATTCTTCAACACAGCCTGAACTCTCTTACACAAGCTTTCTTATCATTTCTTTAAGTAGTCTTCAGGAATAGTTCTCCAGGCTTCTTGAAGGACATTCAAAGCTCTTCTTTGGATGTTGGTTGCCTTTTGTTTCTTTCTCTTTCAAGATGATCCCACACTGCTTCAATAATGTTGAGGTCTGGGGAGGCCAATCCATGACTGATAGTGTTCCATTGTGTGTTTTTCTATGCAGGTATGCTTTTACTGCGTTGGCCGTGTGTTTGGGATCATTGTCATGCTGAAAAATGAAACCGTTGTCAATTAGATGCTTTCCAGATGGCATTACATGGTGGATCAAAATTTGACTGTACTTTTCTGTGTTCATAATTCAGTCAGTTTTGACAAGATCCCCAACACCACTGGCTGAAATGCAGCTCCAAACCATGACAGAGCCTCCACTGTGTTTTACAGATGTCACTCACTGTTGTACCTCTCTCCTGACCTCCTCCATACATACCGACAATAATTCAAACCAAAATTTGTCCTCCACTTGTCCAGTTTCACTTTGTTGGGGGCATGTACATTTAACACCTTAATCTTCTAATCTGGTATAAATCCACTTCGGCCTGAAATTAATGGACAAAATAATTAGATAAAATAAAATACTATTTTACGCCTGTGTTATCAAACAGTGTTATCTTTGGCATTTTTCCATAGATTCAGCTAAAGAAAATGGAACAAATTATGTGTTTTTGTGACAGGCTGCTAGTAACAAAGTGCCTAAAGATGCAATTTAAAATTGGTTCTTTGCTAAGTTGTTTGTTATGTGTAGATACAACACTGGTTCATCCCTTGAGTTAGGTGCCTTTTTTATGCTTGAATGATTCATAGGTCAGTGTTAAGTGGCTTAACCAGACAGAAAAAACAACATTCCCTTGAAAATGGTCAGGTACAAGGACTGGACTGAAAATGAGTGAAAAAGACCTTCAGAAAGCCTGGAGAACTATTGCTCAAGAGCACTTTAAAAAAAAATTACAAGAAAGTCTGGCTCTTTGGAAGCAAAATATAAAGAAATGAGGGGTGGCTCAAGACTTTTGCACTGTACTGTAGACAGTACTAAAAATTCTTATTGACATGATTTTTAGGCTCTATTACTGATGCCCCAACTATGTACTAAATCGTATCCACCAAACAGCTTTTTTTTCTCCAAAAGAATAAAAGTAACTTTTATATTTCAACATCATTATATGCACACGACTAAAACTGTCTCTCATAATGGATAGTATTCGTGAATAATGATCATTGTTCAACATTTTAGAGAGTGCATCCTTCAAAGCATTACATCGTGTCATCGCTTGTAACAGTTTATATCTTCACTTGCGTTACCTGGATAAGCTGTTTAGAGCTATTTAACAAATATATTTATCTTCTTTCTTTCCTCTCTTCTCCCAATCCTGTTCTTCTCTTTCTTTCCTGGTTTGTGTGTGTTAGACGTCTCAGCCAAGCCCTGGCGGTCAGTCTACATGCAGCAGTGACCAGTCCCCCGTCAGCACCTATCCCAGCAGTGGAGTCCAGCTTGCTGTGAGCGCCGGACGCTCGCCAGGGGAGGGGCTGGAGGAGGACGAGGAGAAAGAGGAAAACGAAGAGGAAGTAGAAGAGGATTGTGAGGGTGAGCCAGCCCCCATCATGGACTCCACAGTCTCCACAGCAACCGCGGCTATGCTGACCCTGCAGGCGAGGCGAAGTATTGGCCGCCCCCTGCGCTGGATGGAGCACATCAAGATGGAGAGGCTGAAGCAGGTGAATGGAGCGCTGCCCAGGCTGGGGCCCCTGTCCCCTACACCGCCCCCCAAAGGTTCTGCAGTACCCAGCATGTTGGGGAAGGGTAAGGTTAACGCTTACATTTTTAAATTTCAGTTTGTCCATTAATTTCAGGCCCAAGTGGGTTTGGGAAGCATTTTTGTAAACAGTCTTAAAATGGTTTACAAAAGTCCATAAAAACCACATGGTTAATATCACGCTGGCAGTTAAAAAGCACCTGCACACAGAATTTACACATCACCATGACTGTGTGCACAAATCACAGAGGTAAATTATCCTGAATTTCATCTTGCCCATTCTGGGTAAAAGATTCAGGCAAAACAAATGCTTAAAATTTACTGTTCCGCTCAAAAGTGGTATCAAGACCATATCAAGCTGTATATCATATCAGAGAGAATAGCATGTAATGTAATGTTTCACGGCCAACTGCTGCCAGTTGTCTATGGTAACATCTGTTTGAGAGATCTCTCCACACTTATCCTTAACTTCTTTGGCTCCTTCTCTCTCATCCTTGAGTAATATCGCTTTTACCATACATTTTCTTTCCTTGTTTCTCTTTATCTGTGTCCAAACTTTCCTCATTCCCATTTCTATGTCTGTGTGTCTCCCCAGGATCCTGTCTGGGCAGGCAGTGGGGGGTGTCTGCTCCTCAGCCACCTGCTCATGCTGAGCTGGGCAGCACAGAGCTAACTGTGCTCAATTTGCTCAGAGACCGGCGTGACAGCAGCGGTAGCGCCACCAGTTCAGCCTACCTGAGCAGCAGCCGACGCTCCTCTGGCATCTCCCCCTGCTTCTCCAGTCGTCGTTCTAGCCAGGCTTCCCAGAATGAGGGGACAACAGCGGCCGCCCACCACCGCCGCCACCACAACCTTAGCTCCACTGACTCTTACGACCCCATCTCCACTGATGCCTCCCGTCGGTCCAGTGAAGCTAGCCAGTATGGAGGTGGGGCAGGAGGAGGGGGTGGAGGGGTATTCCCAGGTGGGGGCTGTGGAGGTGTAGGAGGAGTAGGCATAGGAGGAGGAGGAGGAGGGTCACGGGGGATGCTCAATTTAACCCCAGCACAGCACTACCACCTTAAAGCCAAGTATGCAGCAGCAACAGGTGGCCCACCTCCTACGCCTCTACCCAACATGGAGCGTATGAGCTTGAAGACCCGCATGGCCATGATGGATGAGGGTGGTAGCAGCCACTGTTTGCCACCTCTAGTCAGGCCACCTCGCTACAGTGAGGGCACCAGTGGGTACAGCAATGGCTATATGGGCCATGCAGATAACAGGAGGAGGGTCTTCTATCCTGGCGAAGGGCCACTCAATGGGAACCGAAGGGCTAGTGACCCAGTGCGGACGCAGGCTCCTGAAACTTGCAGTTTCCCTCCAGTGCAACGCTTCAACAGCCTTAATAACCTCCACCCTCTTCCGCCTCTTGCTCATCATTCTACGCCTGAATCTCGCAATTTTAACCTACAGAACTACACACGCTCAGAAGGCAACCTGCAGAGAGGCCTGCAGCACTCACCATACACTCCTAGCATTGCAGAACACGCGGCCTTAGAAGCTCTAGCAATGGAGGGTGAAGGGGAGGCTGGGCTGTTGCTTGGGGATGAAGATATATTACCAGATGACCTGGTGCAGTATCTCCACGCCCAAGTTCAGTTGGACAGTGGCTCCCACATGCACAGTGAGGACCAAATAGCTTCTAGCCAAAGGGACACCTCCCATCTATCTATGGAAGAGATAGACGAGATCCAAACTTCAGGGTCGAATATGACCTTCCCTGGGTCCCATAGTCTTCAGCAACAGCAGATAACAGAGAGGAAGAGCCCCAGTAAGCTTCCCATCCAGTGGAATGAAGTGAGCTCCGGGAGTGCTGACAGGTCTCCTCAAAGGGGTCAAAATCACCATTCGCAGTGTAGAAGGTGGCCTAGCACAGAACATGGCCCTGTATCTGCACCTTTTGGCAGATTTGGAAACATGGTGATTCAGCAGCAAGTGTCCCTTGATTTCCAGAACAGCTGTGCCCAAGCTAATCAGTCTCAAAGTGCTTGCTGTGTAAACCCTGGAGTGAAGCTAGAGACATCCCCTAACTCCTGCTTGGATATGAGAGGTACTGGTCACAACTCTACAAACACCTTTAGTAGGCCTAACTTTTCACAGATCAACAATGGACATTTTCCCCAGGGCTTCAAACAGCAGGCCTCCAATGGACTTCAAAAACAAAGCCACTTCCAGCAGAACCACAACAGCAACTCTTGCCAGGTAGGAAGCAACCTAATCCTTGGCAGAGCCTCCATGGATTACCTCCCCAGTCTCTCCCAGGGGTCTGCTCTTCATCATAATCGCCCGGTACATGTTCCTCGCCCACCGATAAACAGGAACTTGGGCAGGACCCCGCAATACCTCAATCCCGAGAGCACAAGTGAAATCCAGTCTTGCACCAGTCAGCAATCACAGCTGCAGAGGAGTGGGGAGAACTGTTCCCTCGCTAATCAAGTATCCGGGCTGAAACTGGAGACCCAAGACCATGGATACTTAGAGCAGGGCTTTGGTGACTGCACCTCTTATGAACCACCAGATCATAAGGCCTCCTCATTCCCTGTTCTGGAGGACCAGTGCTTGTTGGACTCCATAGCTGCATCTGAGGGACAAGGTGATGGAAGTGGCAGTGGGAACTCAGTTGCTCTTCTCTCCCCTGGTGCAGACCAGGTGACCAGCACAGTGGATGGTAACATTCCTGGTGTATTAGATGAAGGGGTAAGTCTGGACTTTGGTGCCATGCTGGAGGATGGCTATGACCAGGGCAGCCTGGTCTCAGGAGTGTTGAGTCCCTCGGTCTTCCAGGGTCTGTCCAGGACCTCATCACGCCTCACCACCCCTCGAACATCTGCTACCTTCCACAGTGTGGTCCCTGGCCTAAACAACATGGCCATTGGAGACATGAGCTCTCTCCTCACCACCCTTGCTGAGGAGAGCAAGTTTTTGGCTATCATGCAGTAGCTGCTCTCTCTCTCTGCTTTCTCCTCCCTTAGAAAAAAAAAGAAATAGGAAGAGAAAAACTCTGGTGTATGTGAAGACAAAGTCAAAAGTGGTAATTATGAGAACTTTATTATGTACTTAGAAGTGTTCTGAAACAGGCAGTTGCCAAGCCCTTTTTTATTTTGTAAAAATGTCATCCTACGCAGAAATAGGATGTGTCAGAAATCATGTATAAATAAATAGTTATATTCCTTTTCTTGGAATGAAGGCTATTTTTGGAAGCCCTTCTGTTTGTATAACTATGTGATGGTGAGCAAAAGCTCACATCCTTGAATCAGTATTCTGTGTATTGTTACTGTTTTTGCTGTACACCCTGTTGGTAAAAATGCATGTACTCAAGTGAAACATTGAACACTGTCTATATAGGTGCATAGACTAGCCCATGTGCCAAGTATCAATCGTTCTGCTCCCACAGGTACAAAGCAGATGAATTCATTCTCATTATAGGAAGTGAGACACGGGTCATTCATGCAACAGGCCCTGATAACAACTTTATATATTATAGGTTTTAACAAGTGGTATATTTACATTTGTTGTCATTTTGTTTGTATGTTACTTTTGTGAAGCTGTAAATGTTTCAGTGCTTCTACCAAGTTTTACCAAGTGGTGTTTTTGTCAAGATGGTATTGAGTCCAAAAAGCGGACCACACATTCAAGTCTTCAAGGCACCGTAGATTGTTGTCTACTTGATATCTAAATGGCTTGATTTAGTTAGTCTGGTAAGGTACTCATGAGTGTATATAACTGTTTTTTATATTCTGTTTGTGATCTGATTTTTGATGTTGGATTGCACGGTTGTTCGAAGCTGATGTGTAAATGGACATTCTCTCCTTGATTTGGTGCTTTTTTATGCTTACATGGATTGATTTGAGTACGTCTATGGTTTTAAACTGTCTTATTGACCAACAATGGTCCACAGCACGAGTTTTCACTCCCAGTGATAAGTGCTGTAAAGTGATGTGTTTTGTTTTATAGGAAATCACGCGTATTGTTTTCTCCAAAGCTCTTAAATTCAGAATGTGTACTGCCATCAAGTATTGCAGTGACTTTGTCAACAGTGTTAGTATTGCCTTGCAGTCTGATGTGACTGCACACAGAATTTTGAGTAGTTTACCTTTTATTCTGCTTCAAAGCAATGAGGTACAAACAGTTTTATTGTTCTTTGGTACTTTTTGGTCATTTTTGTAGCTGTGCATTGATGGTGTTTTGTTTTCAAGAAGTAGAAATCATTTCCTTTGAAAGAAGGAAATTTCCGAGGTATGTGCCTTATATGTATCTGCCTGTCAGAAAAGAAAGAGATCACTGCCAATCTTCCATTGTGAATTATGAAAAGAATAAAAAGTAAACATGTAAAGTGTCTTGTGAGATCTGAAAAAAAGAGAAAATCACAGAACATTTATATAAGAAAAGTCTGAATATCAGAAAAGGTTTGCGAAATGCATTCTACTTTTTTTTCCACATTTATTGTGCTTTTATATATATTATGTAAATACATTACTCATTCTGTAGTTTTAGCAGAGGAAATGGGGGGAATATCCTGGGACCAATAAAGAACTGACTTTGAAAGCAGGGATTCCCAGGCCCTGGGCAGAGGCCAGGCAGATCTGGCTCAGAGCAGAGCTTCAAGTGCCCAGCGCTGCCCCTCCGCCAGAAGAGCCACTTTGCTCTTTTATAACAGACTACAAATGTTTGTATGGTTTTAATAAAAATGGAAATTATATTTTAAGTGTCTTCCCTTCTTTATACGGTGGTTTTGATATTATATGAAACATATTGGTTTGAACTGTGTATTTGCTTTTATAAAGACACCAACCCAAGACAGAGAAAAAGCTGAACTACTTCAGTAACTCTGGACAAATACACCTCAAATTCCTATAAATCAAAGTCATTGAAGGAACCATATTATGCAAGTTTATTTAAAAAAAAAAAAAAAAAAACAAAAAAAAAAAAAAAAAAAAAAAAAACAAAATAAAAACAAT
>VUQI01012888.1:0-11589 GCA_015106735.1 Paratilapia polleni
TGTTGGGGTTTTCTGTCTAATTTGTAGGGTCTTTACCCTAAAATATAAAGCTCCTTGAGGCGACTGTTGTTGTGATTTGGCGCTATATAAATAAAATTGAATTGAATTGAATTAGCAAGAGCACAATAAAGCATTTCCTAACACTCTATTTTTTAAAAGAGTAACTAGAACCCTTGACCTGCCATTGACACTATATTGAGAAGTTGGAGTGGCAGCAGTGCATTCAGATGTTCTCTGTCAGTGATATTTTAAACATTAATAAACAATGGCAATAGTTTCACCAGAATAATTTCGGAAAGACTTTTGAAATCAGGAATGCAGAGACATAAATGAACAATTTTAAGCTGGTGGGATGAGAGCTGCATGATGTCACCCCGAGGGCGGAGTTATACAACTGAAAGAAAAGAAGCAGAGGGTGGTTGTGAGGCTCAGTCTCTCCCATCAACATCACCATCATCACTGCATCCTCAGAGGTGTGTCTGCGCCGCCGGAGCTGCAGACAGACAGAAAGGACCGAAAGAAAATACCCTTTTTCCTCTTTTTGCACCGACTATGGCGTCAAAATGCCCCAAATGCGACAAAACGGTGTATTTCGGTGAGTTCGTGTTTCCTGAGCAGCCGCTGCAGAGGCCGCCGTGATTCTTACCAGATGCGATGACCGCTGGGTGGGAGTCTTTATCATCAGTATGGGGGTTTCTTAATATGAAAGACAGACAGTGCAGCATTGTTTAAATCACTTTTTTCTTTTTTTTTTCTTTTTCTTTTTTTACGTATAATCGATGTGTTTTCAGCAGGCAGCTCTGTGTTTAAAATAGATGGAACCAGCGGATACACCCCAGAGTTTAGAGGATGTGAGATGACGTGCACCCATTGATCAAAATGGGTTTTTATGTTATTAATAGGCCTATCGAGTCTGCCACACACAGAAACGTAACTACTTAAGAATCACACTCATTCATCTTGTTGGACAGTCTTCATTACGGGTAGGGTGATATGGACAAAGTTGATGAAGCTCATTAGAATCAATGAATGCAGGATTTTTGAGGCACATACATATTTTCTTGCTAATATAAATATAAATATAAATATATATATTGCACATGCATATGCATATATACCATTTGCACATGATGCAATAATATTTTGAGCATAAAGATCCTGTAAGTTTATTTTTGTGCTGTTATCTTGTAGACAAACTAACTAATGGTATCTGTTCTCAAATGCATCAGACATCTTTGGCATTTCTACAGTGCATGTTCTTCCTTCTTATTAGCCCTCATATTCACCACGTTGTGTATCTTTGTTAGGGAAATAATAACTGATCAGTCAAGCCAGTGTACAGTATTAGTCAAGCTAATTATATACAACAGTCACAGCATAATCTCAACATCACTGATATTTATATTCATAGGCACACTGTGAAAATGTTTCTGTTGTGTCACTGGGTCAAAGTACTATAAAATATATTATTTATTATTATTTGTCCTTTTCTGACCTACTGTGTCATCATATAAAACACACGCATTTGGTTTTACATCATTTCACTTACAAAAATTAATGTAAATTTTGGAACTATGGTTTTTGCCTTTTCAGTCCGACTGAAACATTAAGAGCCTGTTCCTATCAACATTTTTATAGCAGTTCAGCAAAATGTCAGACAAATTCACTGCTGAGGACCACAGACAGATTGGATGTGAAATCAAAGTGACAGTTTCTGTCATACGCAGATCCAAAAAGGCTTCAGATGGTGAATCTCAAACTCCAGTAGACAACTGGTGTGTATTGACACAGTCCAGATCAGGCAGTAATGGGTTCACTGTCTTTGGGTAAGATTACAGGGAGCCATCAACAGACCTGCAGTCATCAGCATTAACTGTGTTATCTGACAGCTTGTGAAAAATCCTTTTTCTTATGTTGGTTTTTAGAAGCAGGGAGGATGAGTTTAGGTAGGTTGAACTCTGGTTTCTGATACTATTTTCACTTGCCTGTACACAAGATTGTAGAATAGGGTGGGGGTATTATCATGCTAAGGAGTGAATTTAGTGACCACATATCAGTTTTTAGCTTCTTTTCATTTTAGTGCAACACCATATGGCATGGTAAATAATTTATCGATTGCCAATTTGTTGTGTGGATCAATATTCCTTTTGTTCTTTCCTGTTTCCCCATTTCTCTAGAGAACAACAGCAAAACCACACCCTGCAGGCTCAAACATGCTCCCACCTCTCTTTTTCTGTTTGAAACTCTGCAGTAAAAATTATGCTTTAAAAATGCGCAGTGCAATTAATAGTTTCTCCTTTAGGTTTTCTGGTTGCAAAGTTAATAGCCATAAAGAAGAGGTTGCTCTAGACACAGAGACTCTAATGCAGTTTTTAATGTAATGTAAAACTCGGTTAATGTGATTTGTTCATTAAATTCCATTATTAAGAACCTAAAAGAAAACTAATGTTATACTGTACAGAGAGATGTCCTTCACCATCCATGCATAGTTCTGTGTGCTGCTGTGACTTCCTCTCAGATATCATACTGACAGGCAGGCCAGGCTGTGAGTCTAAACAGGAAGTGTCATGTTGTATCAGGCTCAGTGTATCAGTGGGATATTTTAGGAGGAGGACAAACAGATATGTGACTGTTAGTGAGTGTCTTGTTCCCTCGGTCCATCCTTCTGTCTTTTATATATAAAAAAAAAAGCCTCTACAACTGAATCTGCTGAGCTTTAAAAAGAGGGTTATGTTGTTTTTCATTTGACTCAACAGAGTAATGTTTGGTTTTAGAACAGCATCTTCTTTTGTTGTTGTTGTTCTGGGTTTATACTGCATGTATTTCAGCCTTCAATTCCAATATAATGAATAGTCTCATAAATAACTGGATGGAAAAAAGCAGTTCAGTCATGACCACTGTAGTCAAAAGAAGATTGTTATTTCCATATATGGTAACACCGCCCTGCATTATATTTGCTGTATGAAATCTAACACTTGTTCTTCACTAGTTTACACAGTTCCAAAACGAAATCATCTATCAGTTCCTCTAACCTGCCATCAGCAATGAGACCTGTACCACATTCAGATGAAATACCACCTCCCATTTTTACTGGCTTAGTTGATGAGAGAGAAGAGTCTGATGATGTTTTGTCTCCAGATACACAACATTGTAGTGATGAGGACTTTGAAGATCCATTTTCTAGTAGCTCATCTGTCCCCCAGTTATTCACTCAGCCATAGTTAAATGACTTAGTACGAGATTTGGATCTGCCAAAGGAAGCGGCTGAGTTGTTTGGGTCTAGGCTCAGTGAGAAAAACCTCCTGGATCCAGGAACCAGATTTTCTTTTTATAGGCATCGTGAGAAGGATCTTATTCCATTCTTTGAAATGGATGATGACTTTTTCTTTTGTGTTGATGTTGAAGGACTTTGGGGTGCAATGGTTTGTGAGTACAATGCAGATGAGTGGAGGCTGTTCACTGACAGCTCCAAAGCCAGCCTAAAATGTGTCCTGATGTTCCTGATTGCGGATGAGCTTGACTTTGTGGCCTGTCTTAACACTGTGCTCGATAATATGTTTGCAACAGATGTCATAAAGGTGGCCTTTATTTTTTTGATGATTTCCAACTTGTACCTTCAGGACCATTAAGCTTAAGGGAACCTATTATGCTCATTTCCACCTAAACATTTTTTTTTCTTGGGCTCTATTAGAGTAACTTTACAATAATTGTAGTTCAAAATGATCCTTTATCGTTTGCTGAGCCTCATTGCTTGGTAAAACAAACTTGGAACCCAAGTGTTTAAAACAGTCTTAAGTCTGAGCTTTTGGTTCTTAGAGATTATTTTTACATACATTGACCCCATTATTTGAAACAGTGGCCATGTTTAATATGAGTGTCCATGATTTTAACAGTGTGGTTCCCTATGGGTTAAGGTAGCTACAGCAGTTGCACACAGTAGCTCCATAAAAAAATGTAATAAATAAGAAAATGGAAATCTCTGAGTCACCACAATGCCCTTTAGAAGGCAGTGGAAAGAATGTGCTTCAGGCTGATACGAACTCATAAGTGCCCATTAAGTGCTGTCTGTCACTTCGACAGTCAGCACACTCGCACAGCTGTTATGATTCAGAATACATTAGTGCTTATGTTGTGTGTCCAGGTTGTGTCAGAAAACATAATTGCTACTGTACTTCAAATGCTGACACACGCCCCCGCAAAAATCTTAATAACAGTGCATATCAGTTCTTCAAATGGTTGCTGGACCCATATGTGAAGGTTTGTTTGTGTACAATAAATAGTTACATTTGTTTTTGAAATCACCTTTTTAGAGGACAAAATGTAATTTCATTTGCACATAGAAAGGATGGGAGCAGGTCAAAGCAAAGACAAAAGGATCCTGCCTGAGGAGGAGTGCCTGCATTGGTGCATAAATGAAGCACATAAAAAAACATTTCTCCCTTTCTCTGCATTCAGTGGCAGCTCTCTTTTCTAATGGGAAGCACTGACCCATGTGGGAAGCCTATTCTTTGACTACGTTTACTTTGTAAAAGTGAAATCTGACTGACTCAGATTTCATTTGGTGCATTTATACTCAGATTTTATTAATCCATTACCTCTGTCAAGAATGCCATGTGATTGGTACTGTATGGATTGTCAGTTTGTTAGTTTGTTTGTTGGTTTGCAGGATTACTCAAAACGTTAGATGATTGATTGACGGATTTGCATTAAAACTTTACCAGAATTGGGGCTTGACACAACTTAGAAGTAAGTAAGGTTTGGTGTTGATCCTGTTCTGGATCCAGGAATTTTTAGGACTCTTTGGAATTGTGTTGGCAGCATGGTGGTATAGTGGTTAGCACTGTTGCTTTATACCAAGAGGAGCCTGGGTTTGAATGTGCACATTCCTGAATAGGTTCCCTCTGGGTAAACCAGCTTCCTCCCCACCAACCAAAGATTGTAACCTGCTCATTCTGAATTGGCTGTAGGTGTGAATTTTAGCATGAATTGTTGTCGGTGTCTCTGTGATGAGCTGGTGGTCTGTGTAGGGTATACTCCCCCTCTCACTCTATAACAGCTGGGATAGACTCTGTCACCCCCAAAACCCTGAATTGGATAAGGGGTTAAGAAAATGGAAGGATGGTTAAGAAATTGTTATCAAGAAACTATTACACACTAATGAGACTAATGAGTCCAGAGACTCAACATATACATGCCTTGACAGAGGTATGAACTGTTCTTGTTTATTAGTTGACTTTATTTTTATTTATCTTGTTTTCAATGAACACTATAAGCATGATATAACATTAAAGGATCATGACTTTTTTCTCTTCCTGTTCCACAGCGGAGAAAGTGTCGTCTTTAGGGAAAGACTGGCACAAGTTCTGTCTGAAATGTGAGCGCTGCAACAAGACTCTGAATCCAGGAGGCCATGCTGAGGTAAGACAATGGGAAGAGTGTTTACGCTTCATTTTCTTTGTGCAATTATGATTTATTCTAGTTTTATGAAATGTAAATATTTTATGTTCATAGTCACAGTTAATAAGTTATGTTGTGTCAACATAACCTATTAACTGTGACTATGATCATGATGTCATTTTAACTCAGAGGCTGTAAGCAGTTTACGGATGTTTTTCTTTGCTTCAGCAAAAGAAAACATAACCTCAGCAGGAAGCAGTAGGATTTTGTGGTAAAACTTGCACAGATACTCTGCTGTCTTTAAAACCATGTGTGAACTCTGCAGGAAAGTCAGTACAGTGATTGTACCCGCAAACAGACTGTGTGTACTTTCTGTTGATGTTTCATCCTCTGCTGCCAAAAGTCAGTAAATGGTTTTATCTTCGTTAATGTGAGGATCTGTTCACATCAAATGTATTTGAAACTGTCTTTAGGGAATATCTTCTCTGAGAAGCCTGTTTGTACTTTACTAAGAAGTTTAACATTGCCTGAATCTGAATCTGAGAAATTGATCATTAACCATGAGGTGTACATCTCAGAGACAACAGGGTTTCACATTTTTGTACTTAGACGTGATGGCAGTTTTACTTGTCAATCGAAGAATTTAGACTTGAAGCACAAGTCATGTGTATATAGTTCAAGTTAAATATCAAAATCAGTTTGCTGATTCTAAACATGTTCAGGTAAGTTCAAAGATTTGTAGTCTGTGTCCCTCTTTAGTCATTGTTATAATGCACTTCAGCACATATGACAGTGCATCATCATTTGCAGGGCTTGATGTTCAAATCAGTTCAGTACAAAATTAGCTGCACATATAATTAACAGCTCAGCCGCCTGTTATTTAAAACCCATCAGACTAATCAGATTCTACTGTTTATGTGACTTCTGCTGTCTTTTATTGGGATTTTAAGAAGGCAGTGATGTACTGAGAATCACAGATGAGCTGACAATGGTATTCATTGTCACTGGTTAAGAGCTCCACTGCTAAAAGCTACCGATTTGGTCAGTGACAGTGGTTCATTTTTGGCTTTATTGTATATTATCTACATATTTTCATCACAGCGGTTGTTTTGGCTTTTAATTTTGCTTCCTGGTTTTTATAGCAACATATATTTTTCAACTATAATATTTTAGGGACTGTTTTTTGTCTGCTGTCAAAACAGTTTTATTTTTGGTTTTCAGTGTTTTGGTCCTGCCATGAGAACCACTTTGACATGCATATTTATATGAAAGGTACTACATTAATAAAGATGAGTTGAGTTCAGTTGAGTTGAGCTGAAAAAACATGCCTCAAACACTTCCTGTGTGGATATAAATTCCTGGGATGACTGAATAAAGCCTCTACAGAGTATTTACATAAAGGACAACAATGTCTAGATGACAAAGTCCATTACTAGAAGCAGTGCTGGCATATTTCATGCCTAAAAACAGTCATACGTGGAAAGTGAGATCAAGGAGATATTGTTGGAAAAGGCACATTTGTCTCTATTGCTATAAACAACGCATAGTTAGCAAAAAAAGGAGGTTCTTTTTTACTGGCTTTCACAGAGAGTTTTAAAATCAGTTTAGCATAAACAGAGGACAGTGTGGTCATTTTTCTCTTTTCTCTTGTGTTACAAGTTGCACAAAGAAAGAAAACAACAGAGAGAAAAGAAGTCATAAAGTCCTAAAAATACAGCCCAGGTTCACTTGTTATTTGGCATTATGTGAATCCAACGAGACTGAAAACAAACCTTAATATAACTGATTTGTTTCTCTCTGGTTCAGAATATTAACAGTTACAGGTATAGATTCACTCAATAATGGCCCCTTCTCCTGTCTCTCCCTCTTACACTGTGCAGCATGATGGGAAGCCTTATTGCCACAAGCCGTGCTACGCCACCCTGTTTGGACCAAAAGGTGCAGTTTGCTCTCGTGTACACAGAGTGAGAACATTTCTAACAGCCCTCTCTGGTTCGATCGCTGTCAGGTTTGTGAATTCCACCGTTTATTTGTTTTAGGCGTGAACATCGGAGGAGCTGGATCCTACGTGTACGACGCTCCTGTCAACGAAGCCCCTGCA
Source organism: Paratilapia polleni (assembly GCA_015106735.1). Lineage (NCBI taxonomy): Eukaryota > Metazoa > Chordata > Actinopteri > Cichliformes > Cichlidae > Paratilapia > Paratilapia polleni. The sequence continues at coordinate 7,499 of VUQI01012888.1, forward strand.
GCCGTTTCCTTGGAAACAAATGCCAAACCAGAGGAAGAGAAAAAAGCCCCCGCACGTGGCCCAGTGAAGGGTGAGAAATATGTGGAGCAAAAATAGAAAAACTGTCATATGCAAGGAGGAGAAATTCAGTGTTTTCAGTATCCTCTGTGGGAGGAAAAGATTTAGTTTAGAGAGAACGTCAACCTAAAGAAAACTACGACCAAAGTCAAATCAAATAAATGTACTATAGGTAGATATTCATTGTATTTTACGGAAAGTGAAATATGAGACTTTTTGAAGAAGAAAAAAAAGAATGGAAACATACTGTGTGGAGGATCAAAACTGCCAAAATTAAACCTAATGGAATAAATGTATAACTCAATAAATACATTGATAATACAGCCAAATCCAAAATAATATATAAAAAAGTATGCATCAATGAATTTATAGATATAATCACATCTAATATTTAATATTTAATATTTATTTCATTTTGATTTCTTATTTTTCAGTTTCATTATTATTTTATTACTTTTTAAATGTTTATATTCATGTGTTATTTTCCCCTGTGCATTTTCCCCAAGCTTATTTATCTCTATATGTTCTTTGTAATTTTCTCCATGCATAATTATCTAAATAAGAGTTTGTTATTCAGAGTGTGTTATGGGGTAAACTTTGCCCCTGTTGGTTCAAAGGTGCTGGTCTCACCACAGAGAACAAAACAAACAAACTGCCTAAACTTGTGAAATCACTGCAGCAGAGAACTGAGGCACTGGCTAATGTTGCAGAAAACAGTTGACGAGGTTTACTTTTAAATTACTTAATACCTACAATTATTTAGAATATTATTGTTACTGCATTCAATGCGATTTCAATTCATTTAGTCAATAATTTATTTCTTTATTTTTGGCTTTGATTTCAGAGCCAGTAAAAATATGTAAACCAGAATTTCTAACTAATAATGTTCATTTGCTGTGAAAGACTGACTCAGTTGGTATTCAGAAAATAATTTATTTAATTCATTGCAACTTTTGCAGCTGCAAGCTTCTCATCTTTTTCTGGAGGGCCCAACATCTGCCCCAGATGCAACAAGACAGTATATTTTGGTAAGCAGATTGTTGTCTTCATATTTAGATTCTGCCAAAATCATATAGTTGTCCTACATTTCTTCATAAACATTGGAATGTGTCTAAGGGTTTTTCACACCTACAGTTCGTTTACTCTGGTCCGAACTAGTTGATGAGTTTGTAAACTTGTAGCTTTTTCCCGTGGTTTGGTTTCTCCTCACACAAAGAAATCTCCAAGTGAAGTCCAAGCGAAACAAAATGCATCACTACAAACCACGTGAGAACGTTCAGTGTGCTTATTGGTCAGATGTGTGTGGGTGGGAGTAACAAAAGTGCAGGAAGAAGGTCCTGTGTTCTGGCCAAGTGGATAACATGGAAAATTTACATTGATTTTACAGCTAGTTGCAGCCCATTCTGTCTGTTTCTGTACTCTGCACATCTATGGTACCCTGCCGCATCCCAGAATACAAAGCATACCTGGCTACAGAAGACGTTTGCCTCAGACTTGCAGCATACACCTGGTAGTTGTGTCGGATCGAGGTCAGATCATATTCAAACCATAAACGAACCACTCTGGAGTTTGTTTGGAACCGGACTGAGACCGCCTCCTCCAAAGAGTCTCGGTGGGGTTGTTTTGGTCTGCACCCGAGTGCGATTACTGTGTTCACATCTGCACATACAAACCACACCAAGGGGGGGGAAACGAACCAGAGTTGGATTTAAACAGACTAAACAGCTCTGTCCTCTGCTTGGTGTAATGACTGTCTCTACGCGTGTCTCTGCAGCTGAGAAGGTGTCATCTCTCGGGAAGAACTGGCACCGGCCGTGTCTGCGCTGTGAAAGATGCAGTAAGACTCTGGCACCGGGCAGCCATGCAGAGGTGAGAGATGAGTCAGTTTACTAATACTCTCAACTAGACTACAGACAGACGAACACTCTTTGGACAATATTCAAAATCTGAAATGCCAGTTTATTCACAAAAGATCTGAAAGAGTGAAGGTGTTGAACTTAAATTTGATTTGCAGTCAGGCACACAACACAAAGTCTGTCAAATGCACTCATACATATAATTTATTTTCTTTACTGATTTAGATTATGTAACAAGGTATAGAAAAGTGAACATTATCAAAAGCTCCACCTACACATTATAATAAGTCTTTGATCTCCTTTTTTAATTTCTTGTCCTTGATCTTTTAGTAGGTCAAAAATAAAAAAACTGAGACAACTTAAAGTATGGAAAAATTTAGAGGAGTTATTTTCTTTCTGTTGCAGCATGATGGACAGCCTTACTGCCACAAACCGTGCTATGCTGTCCTCTTTGGACCCAAAGGTATGTAGTCTAAATACAGGGGGAGCTGGACTGCAGGGTTTCTGCCTAGACTGAGACTGTCCTTAAAACAATGGTTCAAACTACTGTGTCCTCAAATAACTGTCTGCAAAATGTCAATTTAGAGCTATAAAAATGATCGGAGGCAGTCAAATCTGTTGAACAAATAAATACTTACTGTTTTATGTCCTAGAAGGGTCAGATTCAATGCGAGATACTTCTGAAGAGAAGATATAAAAATAAATATGGAGAAAAAATGGTTCAGGAAACCCTAAAGGTCTAGTAAATCCCATATTTGAAGTTGACAGCTACTTAGCCTTGACTGGAAATCTTTTGTAAATCGTAATGTCTGTTATATACTGTCAGTATTGTATTGAGGTAGAGAGGAAACTATCTCAAAACCTTTTCAAGGAGAGCCATAACTAACCACATGGCCAAAAACCCATAAAAGGTTTTATGTGTGATCAGACCCTTAAAATTTAAAGTTCTTCTCTCCCTCTCTCTCTCAGGTGTAAACACCGGAGGTGTCGGCAGCTACATCTACGACGACCCCGAAGCTGAGGCGCAGTCTTGAGTCGTGACGCTGCCTCCAGCACGCAGTCAGAGAAACACCTCCAGGACCCTCAGTGTCTCTATGATTTGCCTTCAGTGGTTTTTGTGACAAATGATATGTACTGCACTCACAGGGATGGAAATTTAGATGTTTATGTTGTATTTGTATATTGTTTATATATCTATTTTTTGTACTGAAACGAGCCTTTAACATGTCCTCCCGTGTGAGTTTCAGATTTGCCTTTGAGTTTCTTGGTTCTCTTTGCCAAATAATTATTAGCCTGTTACTGTAATGGATGAAAGCTCCTGTGTTCTTTTCACTATGGATTAGTAGATTTTCTGACTTTTGTGCACTTACAACATGTACTGTATGAAAACAAAAAAAAAACAATGTACCAGCCCTCGAGTTTATAGTCAGTGTTTTTTGAACAAGTTTGTCTTGAATATAGAATTACAGATGACAGTGAAGTGGAGATTTTACAGAGGCGTGCATTTTACTGAATGTCATGAAGGTGAGTTTGAGGGCTGCTGCGAACAAGAAATTATGTGTTGTTCTTCACATTTTATACAGTAAAAGTGTGTGATAGCAAACCTGAGTGCAGTGTCAGTGTGTGTTTATTCACATATACTCTTTTTGAAAACATCAACCACATTCAATTCAGTTCAATTCAATTCAATTTTATTTATATAGCACCAAATCACAACAACAGTCGCCTCAAGGCGCTTTATATTTTAGGGCAAAGACCCTACATTATTAGACAGAAAACCCCAACAGTCAGACGACACCCTATGAGCAAGCACTTGGCAACAGTGGGAAGGAAAAACTCCATTTTAATAGGAAGAAACCTCCGGCAGAACCAGGCTCAGGGAGGGGCAGCCATCTGCCGCGACCGGTTGGGGGTGAGGGGAAACAGAAGAGAGCAGAGGGAGACAGGACAAAAGACACACTATGGCAGAGAGACAGAGTTTAATAATAACTAATGATTAAATGCAAATGGTGTATAAACACATGGAGAGTGAAAGGAAGTGATGAAGAGCAAACGCTCAGTGCGTCATGGGAAGTCCACAGCAGCCTAGGCCTATAGCAGCTCAACTAAGGGATGGTTCAGGGTCACCTGATCCAGCCCTAACTATAAGCTCTATCAAAAAGGAAAGTTTTAAGCCTA
>VUQI01012899.1:2313-50925 GCA_015106735.1 Paratilapia polleni
GTGTTTGGCATTTGAAAAAAAAAAAAAAAGGATAAAGTTCAGCCAGAGGCTTTTGTTGTGGTCACAAGTGATGAAAGAATGGAAGGAAGGAAGGAAGGAAGGAAGGAAGCAAGGAAGGAAACAAAGAAAGAAGCTGACAAAGTTCACCTTTCCACTTTACAGTGTTTGGAAATTAGTCTCAACAGTTAAGGAACAACAAATAACCTGTCATAATGGGTCTTCGACATGGATTTTTAAGAATAATTAATGTGAATAACTCAGACACAGTGTGTTTGTCCTTTTTAGGAACCTTTGCAAATGCCAAGGATCAGCCAGAGGGCTTTGTTTTGGTCACCAATGTCAGAAAGAAAGAAAGAAAGGAGGACACGAAGGACATGAATGCAGTTGAGTCTGGATCAGAGGACAGACAGCAGATGGGAGTGGATGACAACATCCACAGGTCACAACAGCAGAGACCCAGGAGTCCTCTCCACTGCTGAGGAGGAGGAGAAGGAGGGGTGATGGAGGAGAAGGGGGAGGAAGAGGTGGTTGGGGTGCTGGTCGGCAAAAATCAAACGGGACCCAATTATAGGAATCACAACGAGTCAGTGAGCAGGGGAACTCTCTTACCTGGAAAACACCGAGGCATTTGCGTGCACTCTTGAACGCATACCACAAGCACACACCAAAAAAAAAAAAAAAAACCAACACACACATACACGCAATAAAAAAGACGTGCAAATATGCACAGGTGCTACAAACCTGCACACACATATTTCTGCTTTACAGTTTTCTGCAGAGAAACACACAAAGTTGCACATTCTGCTTTGTGGGTCCACATGCACACACACTTCTCCCCAAACCAAGTGTGGATCCTGATAATTAGCCTGGCCAGGCCGGTGTGAAATTACTGTTCTCATCTGCTAATGGATGAGAAGACCTGAAGTGAATAGACACATACAGACACCCACAGACACACAAACACACCACTCCTATTTAAATAATAACAGTGGGAAAGTGTAAAGAGACTAAAAAGGAAAGACTAAAACCAAAACTGGGGATGTTGGTGCTGAGGACAAAAAAAAAAAGAAAAAAAAAAAGAGAGAGAGAATAAAGTCTAGATATTTTTAGGAAAGCTCATTAATTACCCATCTGGCTGCTGTGTGGGTAGGGGGTGGTGACATTACAACATTACAAGACATCTGCACCACTGACTACTGATACATTGTGAAGGCCACCTATGAGGAGAAGAAGAAGGTGAGGGCAATGGTGGTGAGCACAAAACAATTAGTATTACTGGTCTTCCATCAAAGACCACAGAGAGAGGACAGACAGCAAGAGAGCACGAAGAAAAAAATAAAGTGATTGGGAAGAAAAGAAATGGGGTTAGAGCTCAAAATCTGACATGAAAGAGGGATGGAGTGAGAGAGAGACAGAGAGAAAATGAATAAGAATGCAGGGAGAAAGAGAGGAACCTGTGACCTTAGATGAAAGAAGCAGTAACTCTGGGCTACAATTAGGGATGGCAGGAGGGAGAGCATAGGTCAGGAGAACAGGACTACACACACACACACACACAGACACACACACACACACACAGAGCAAACAAGTGCCCAACATATTGTTCGAGCTACATTCACGATGATGGAGGTCACTGCAGCATTTTCATAAACAGATGAAGTCTTGATTTTAGAATAGCCTTGATCTACTAGTTCAGTCCATACATCGGTTTGTACAGGTTTCTGTCAGACTGAGGGTTTCAGACCTAAAACAAAAACCTGATTTTCTTTATGTAAATATCAAAGCTGCATTCTTTCCTAAGTGTACAATGTAAAAAATTAAATATCTTATGGCAGCCAATCAGCTGTTTTAACTGTCATCAAAATACCTAAGTAATAGCTCACGTTATCTCTGAATAAAACGTCTGAAAAACTGTTGACGAGTGCAATATAATTAGTAATGAAACTAAGAGCTTTTTGGATTCTCAATTAATCATTTCAGTCCTAAAGAGAATGGCACTGTCATAAAAATCCTGACTCCTGTAGCTTTGTGTAGGACATGATTTTAGTTCATAGATATCCAATAACTGATTTGTCATTTGTGCTTTGAAAGTAGTCCCCTCCTCTGCCTCACATTAGCCACTTCCCTTGAAGAATGAAGCCTGCTTTAATTGAATTAAATTATACCTTATGCATGCTAAACCGCAAAGCACCTACTTAGACAGATGGAGAGTTAAATGGGAAAGGCTTGGGCCTCTCCAGCAGATAACATGGACACACACACACACACACACACACACACACACACACACATGCTAATCAAAACAAGACATCAAGTAATCTAATCTGAATCACTAACAATTATCAGCACATTGGCCTCAAGGCCAGTCGTATTCCTTTGATCAATGTTTTCTATTAAAAAAAGTGTAAACAATTCAATATCTCCCTCCCACCCCTCCTCCTTTCCTTCCTTTTTATGCATAGGAGCTGTGTGTGTGTGTGTGTGTGTGTGTGTGTGTGTGTGTGTGTGTGAGCGTGTGTTTGGGGGTTATTAACCAATTGTCCTTGGAAATGAGTGAGGAAATAAGGAGGAGGAGGAGGAGAGAGAGAGAGAAAGAGTGGAGGGGTGGCTCTGGCTACTTTAAGGAGCTAATCTAAGTGAAGTCCGCCATCTTGCCAGACAACAAGGGACAGAAGAGGACCTTTTTTTGTGGCTAAGGAAATATATCAGCACTGCAACAGCTTTGAAAAACTCTTTTAATTTGCTTTCTTCCAGTGAAGACTTTTAACGCCTCCAGTCCTTGGAAGGTCCTCATTTATTTCCTCAGATTATGCCGAAATGGTTATTCCTGTAGCCGGCACACAAACATGAACAAGCAGTGACAACACATACACACATACACACACACACACACACACACACTTTAAAAACATCTAATTCAAGGGCATATTTCTTTTTAAGGATTCAGGCAGCAAACACAGGGGCATGCGGCTGCTGCCTTTTAGATATTTCATTACCAAAAGGTATTTATTTCATTTTACCCTCAAATCCCTTGTCGTCACAATTCTCACAAGACCATATTTTTTTTCTTACCCCCCTTTCCCTTTCTCTGAAATATTTGGAAACGTGACGGAGGATTTGACCACAGCGCTTTCCCAGGGTAACTCCTGGTTCATCAGTGTGCCCCCTCCTCCCAGTATATTATGTTCAGTGGAGCGTGCTCAGTTCAGAGCTGGCAATTTCACTCGCGTCTTCTCTAGTCTAGTTTGCTTCGCTACAGCGATTTTTACCCCTCTTCTACCATGAATGTACTTTTGCTGACAGGTGTTTGTGTACAACATTTACTCAGTGTTCAGGGGAAAGTGAGGGGGCAGCAAATTTGGTGGGGGATGTCATAAAAATTGTGCAGAGTCAAGATGACCAAAGAGAGTCTGAGCAGAGAGAGAGAGAGAAATGTTTATGGTGAGAGAAGAGAGCGGAGGAGTCCATCCATATTTGAGCTTTCCTCACTGACAAATTCAGGTTGTGACATACAGCAGAGCGTAAGTGAGTCTCAGCAGAAGTTAATAAGGAAAAGTCTTCTCTCCTTCTCAAAGCCTTTCCATAAAGTGTTCACCAAAGTGGGCTGCCAGAGGATGAGACAGTTTGGACAAGCTTTTCCGGCATGTTGGAAGTGTAGTGAGCAGCAAATAGAGAATGTGGAAATGACACAAGGGCGCTGAAGAGGCTGGGGGTCACTCTATTAGCTCATCCTGCACACTGAGGTGTACAACACAACTTACATTCAGGCAAGCTCTTACTCACTACACAGACCTGACTGAAGACCTCACCATGCCCACATCGACTATACATCTAACTGAGAGACAATCTCATTCTTTAAAGTGTTAGCAGCGTTAACAGGTTCAGCACTACGCAGACACAGAGAAGACTTGGACTTACATCACAGACACCTGCAGCTCTGTTTGGTGCAGTTGTGGCCGAGTTTGGGACGCTCTTGTTGCCGGCTTTCATTGCAGCGTCTCTGCGGGCCTGCTCCAAGAGGAGTCTGGCTCTCTCCTTCAACTCCTCCTGACGTGAGAGCACCTTCTACATACAGAAAGAGAGCGAAAACAATTGTAACCAACAGTGGGAAGGGTTCACTTCGAATCATGATTGTCATAAGTAAGGCGTGCTCTGTTCAGTAACCGAATGTGCTGGATTTAGGAAGTAGGGATGTTACAAGTCCATTAAATGGGAGAAAAAAATAACAAGTTGACTAGTCTAAAAGGCAGAGAACCCTCAGAATAGGGTCAAAATGGAGCCCTATCTAATGGACAAGGTTAAATATTGTCAAACTGTTAATCATCTTCATTAAAGGCTGAATAATACAGTAATTGAAATGTGTAGCACTTTAGAAACCCATGAGTTCAGGTAAGTTAGCTGAGTGTGGTTAACTTGTGTGTGGTTACCCATTGATCCCACTGAGTGGTTTCATGCCAGTTTACTCTGACACATGCTACATAAATCCTGTTCATTTTCTACCTGAAAGTACTGCAGAACCGCGCAGATATGCAGTGCTTTAACCTGCCTTTCCAACTAGCCTGTTTCCAACTTCTTGTCACACACAGATGGAGAGAGAGGGTGCTGCTAATGGTGGGTGGCTGTGTTACTTCTGAAAACCAACAGTTAATATAACCTTTTTAAATCTAACTTTCTTAATATATAATAACTATATATAATAAAACTATCTTTGGTATCCATACCTTGTATAACACCTGGTCATTGTGACTGGGGGTAATACTGCAGCCACTTTGTATGTAAGATGGCTCCGCTGTCATTAACCATTTGCTGATAAAGGTCTAGTACTGAAGTTTTGCTAATAAATTATTTTTTTTGCCAGTTAGAGAGCGTGCGGGAGTCTGTTTGCATTTACAGTCCCAGTCTTTTAAAATGTACTCACCTTCTCAGCTGGAGGGCTCGATACTGGGGCAGGTGGTGGCTCCTTTGAAAGACAAAATAAAACATGCATGCAGCAGTCAAAGAATAGCTTTAGAGTTACTCCTAAAATTCAAAGTATTTTCCCAGAATGATAAAATAAATAATATTGTTTGTAATGGTGACTTATATGTTTATCTTCAGCAACAAACTTTCACATTTCTTTCTTGTACATGCAGCAAGTGGAGGATTAATGTAGTCCTATGCTGTCCTAATGCAGGAGCAGGGTATATTCCCTATCATAGGCACTTTGGCATTATGAGTGGCAGCCAGCCTACAAGCTGGGCTCGTAGCCCTGGCTGTGTCCAGTTGTGTGGAGAGCATGATGGATTTGGCAAGTAAGTAAAACACACACCTACGTAGGTCAGAATTTTATCTGCAAGTTAATCCTGGATGTATTGTAGCAGAGCTTTTACATTTAGGAATATTACTCAAGCTGTTTATATACCTGAAATATGTTTATCCTTTCAATGACTTCAATCTGGCATGGATACATCCTGCTAACTAGATAACAGCAGATCAAAATGGGGTGTCATGATTGTCATAAGCCCCCGCTCCCCCCCGCCTGCCCTGTGACCTTTCGACTTGTAAACAAGAAGCAGTAATCTGGGGTTAACCAACACAGGCAACAATGCATTGAGTGTGTTTGTGTGTGCACACACGCATACAGGTGTGTGTCAGAGTGTGTGTGTGTGTGTGTGTGTGTGTGTGAGAAGAGATGATGTGTGTTCTGTGCAAAGCATCACCACGCCTGAGCAGTCACGGTGCAACTGCCATCAACTGCAGGGATGAGAAATATAATGAAAAATATAATGAAATGTCAAAGCAGGGGGTTCTCCCAGTGCCTTTCATAGTCGCCACGTGTTACAGGCTCGGCCCGGACGTGTCTAGTTCTCAGCTACAAGACAGGTGACGACAACATCTAATGCAGAGCGGGAGAGTTTCAGTACGGTCATCTCTGCAATAGCATCAACGAGGTCGGGATTTGAAGCTTAGCGAGCGCCAGGAGGGAATGAATGTTCACCACATCCTCTGTCTTTGACTGATGTAGCTGGGAAAGTTTCAATCAAAGCCGGAGTGCGAGGATAAAAACCTGAACAATCCATTTAAGGGAAAAGCAGGTACCTGCACATAAACGCTGTCAGAATCTTAATACCTGAATTAAGTAGCAAGAATTAGCCCACATCATGCAGACTGATCCAGAGGTGGTTTAAGACGTGTGTTAGTTTAACTGATTTCTTACAAATGCTGTGTTTAACACACTGGAGAAACACTACTGCATGTTAGTAAAGTATAAAATACAAGATATTGCAGTACTTAATGTGTATTTACCTGTTTGATGGGGGCATCTGTGTGGTTGACTGGAGAGGAGCTGGTGTCTGAGGCAGGCTCAGACTCTGAGTGACGCAGGCTTGCCCTCTTTTTCTTGATGAGATCGGCGTCCCTATTGTAGGAGAAGCCCAGTTTCTGGTGGGGTGGTGAGTGGGAAGCGGGAGCTCCCCTCCTGGTAGGGGACGCTGGTTCGGCAGCTGCCTCCCCTCTGTGCTCTCCTGCCTCATCCTTGTTTTGTCTTTCCTTCTCCATCTCCCTCTCCACTCTCTGTGGTAACTCGCTAAGGTCTAAAGTGTTGGCTTTCTGTAGATTTCCCCTGTCCTCAGAGCCTGGTGGCATCACATGGGTTGAGTTTGTTGCTGTGGCAGCTAATACTGTGCGCGGCGATGGGACTGGAAGTGCAGACTGTAAAGGCCCTGGAGTTGTCAAGCTGGCTGAATCTGCTCCCGCCTCATCCTTCCAACCTTGCTCCTTCACCTCCCCCTCAGCAGCTTCAGCGCCATTAGATTCGGTGGTGGCACCGACGGCAGATGTAGCAGGCTGAGAGTTAGCCTGGCGGTGCTGCACATCATTCAGTTCAGCATAGAACTTGTCCTGGCCTATGGAGGCATTCGTATCAGTTTCAAAGTCACCCACTTTGTAGGTGCTGCGGTTGCTGTTGGCCTCTATCTGCACCACGTTGAGCTCTTCACCAGAGAAATGGGCCCGGATCTGGTACAGGTAGGTCATGACTGTCAGCTTGTCTGGAATGGCCAGCAGCACCATGTCGGATGGTTCCAGGAGACGAGAGATGCCGAGGCTGGCGAAACCATCATATGCCTGCCGAAACAAGTATGAGAGTAGACAGGCTTTCAATTACAGAACCACTTTTACCGTCCTAACTAGAAGACAAAAATCAGGAAAAAAAAGTAGGCGTTTTCACAACAATGACCGAGAGAGATGAAAGGGTGAATCGTTGGTGAGACAGGAGAGGTCTGATTTCTTTCTTAGACATAGGTTGTATCTGGTGTATTGCATGCATGATCTAAGTGTGTTCATATGTGTTTGTATGTGAGCTACACCTTTGGCATGACCGCTGACAGGTCATGTCAGGGATGGTTGTCCCCGATAACGGACGCAGATACCCCAAGACAGAGAGCTTAATCCCAAAGTGTGTGCGAGATGCGAGAGTGTGTGTGTGTGTGTGTCCTTATCACTCCCCTACATCAACATGCCCACGCTCTCCGTCACGCGTGTAATTGGTCTGATTAGAGTCTGATGAGAAAATACAGGTGTGATTATCAAGCGACACACGAAAACCCAATCCCCCATCACAAGATAGACTGAGACAGAGAGACACAGAGAGAAGGGATGAAAACCATTATCGCAGCCAATGACAGGTAAATAAATAGATTAACAGCACACACACACACACCACCTCCATTCCTGCACACACACAACCTTGTCATTCATCTCTCCCAGGTATCACAGCTTGTATCTGGCCTGCTTGATAGTGTTGATCTAATTCCAACCTGTTGCAGCACCCGTTTGTTTCACTGCCTCTGTTGATCTGCTCAGTCTATCAATCACTCTCTCTTTCTCTTAGTCTCTCTCTCTGACTTCCACCTAACTCTCCTCCATGGTTTTAATTTTTTTGTACCCTAGAGTTTGTTTTGAAGACCCCGCTTAACCATTTTCAGTCATGTCCTGCTTCTTCACGGTCTACATTTTCTTGAGAAACTAGTCTCTAGACATTTTTTCTAATTTATTCTGGAAAATGCAGTGACAAGCAGGTTGGGATATGATCCAAAGTTGGCCTTTATCACATGACCACAAATCACTCGGTGACATCACAAAGGCTATGTCCATGACTCTCACATGCTGCTCCGCTGGGTAATGGCTAGAAACATTCAGGACTGCATGAGTGACTATGACTAAGGTGATCATCCCTAAGCAGCTGGCAATGCACAGTTGCCATCACCAAAATGCTCTTTGTTATGTGTTTTTAATCACTCTGTAAATGCTACCCAGTAATGTACTAATGTAAATTTTTTTCAACAATTTAAAGGATGTATTTACTTTTCCTCTAAAAGATGTCAAAAGTACAGGACTTGTGATATGCTCTAGTTAGCCTGTAAATGAATCCCATTAATCTTAGTTCTCCAAATGTTTTTGCTTCTATAAAAGAAAAGGAGAATCAGAAGGTGGTGCATTTACCTGAAACGCTTCTCAATTTACAATCAATTATTACGTCTTTTGTTAGGGAGAGTCTTTTTTCACTCTCACCTGTTTGGTCCCTTTCTATTGATGAAAAAAAAAAAGGTAACCATAGGTGGAACATGTATACTTGCACAGGGAAATGAGGTGTATGTGTGAGTGCATATACACAAAGACAAAGCAGAAAGAAAAGAAGTGATGGCGGGAAAAAAAAGGAAAAGGGAGAACAGAGAGGCATTTGCCTTTGCAGCGAGCCTGTTTAAGTTCCCCCCTCCTTCCCCTGACAGAACAGGAGTGTGAGAGAAAAAAGAGAAAAGAATATGACAAATAAGAGGGCCTGATTGGGTTTCTAACACGTATTCAGGGCAGCAAAGTGTGCTTGCATTGTTCCCCTCTCGCCCAGGGTAGGCTGTGAAAGAGAGCGACAACTTTGCTGCTCAATAGGGACAGAATGAAAGAAAGAGAGAAAGAAAAGAGTGAGAGTGGGAGAAAGTGAGAGCTGCATGAGGAGGAGGATGGGAAGGAGGCTCTCGAGCTGGGTTTTGTTTCAGGGTCGATGTTAGTCTTGACATGCGCTACAGTCTTTTTGACCCCAGTGTCATGCTGTATTCTTCCTATATGTTCTCTTACAGCTTGAAAGACGTTGGTCATGTCATGCTGAGACAATGATGACTACGGAGCAAAGACCTGTTGTTTTTAGGGGAATGGCTTTCAGCGTTGGTAGCCCACACTCCCGTGTTAAAAGTACAGTATCTTCACTTAAGTAAAAAAAATAAAGGTGGTTATATTTTGTGATTGTAAACAAACCTGCCAAAAAACATCCAAATTAGCAATGATTCTCTGTCTATATACTTTCCTACCCTCACTGTATTCCTTTCTAAAAAAAAAATGAAACTTATATATGAGCTTTTAATAAAAAAGTGAAATAATGTTTTAGTTAAGATAACTTTAATGAAGAGTGTATTCATAGTGGACTATTACAGGTGTGGAACTGGTGCTCTAGCGAGTAGTTACCATAAACTGTACAAAAAGATGGGCACCGTGATGTCACTCACTGGTTTTGGACTCTGCATTTTGAAGCTTCGATGTCAGCGTTTAGGCTGCCACCATGTTGTTTTTTTGGAGCTAGCAGTTACCATATTTAGATGAGAGGATGGAGTGCTAAGTTGTCAGCTAATGCTAGCAAGCTACATCCATACACTGTATTGGTGAAAAGCAAAGATTAATTAGATAAGACTAATTAGAGCTAAGTAACAGTCCAAAACACTAAAACTGAAACACAAACCTCTTGGATGGTCTGTACCATACAGCAAACCATATTATTAGTCAAATAATTCCATTAAAATGCTCCACAAGGCACCAACAGCACAAACATGATGGACAAGAATAGTTCAGTGACTTCAGTTAACGGAGGTGAGGCCTAGCAGATGCAGATGGGCTACAGCTGCCCGTGTCGGGTCATTTGTCGATCAAAGTGGCCACGCCCCTAACTCCAATATCCAGGTGAATAAAATCTAGGTAAAAAAATAAAAATAAATAAATAAAAAATCACTATCCTTAGAGGTTATGAAGGAAGAAACTATCAATAGAGGCCAAAACTGTTTTTTGTACCAGGGTGTAAATAATACATTTAGTATTGTACAGTTGGTCATTTTAACACTGGGAGCTTATGGGGAGTGACACACTTTTGGAGCCAGCCTCAAGTGGACACTAGAGGAACTGCAGTTTTTTTCACTTCACATTGGCTTCATTTTTAAGCCCCAGAGGTTGCTGCTTAGTATATACAGTACCAGTCAAAAATGTGTGTGTCCAAACCTTTGACTGTTATTGTACATCTTAATTTTAATAAAAGGAAATGTCAACCCAGTGCAATAGTGTGGCTCAGTGATTGTAACTGCTTATAAACAACAATGGATCTTAAAAAGAGCGGAGCAGATAGGGTAGGGCTAGGACAGCAAGTAAAATCATCTATTACCAAGCTTTAATGCATCTTACCACAACTATACCATGATTATTTTATTTTCTTATTCAAATACTGGTATACAAACCTAAGAAAATTGCAGTCAAACACTATTATACGATTTTACAAGTATGTACGAGAAGTTCTTAGGGCCTACTACAGATATACCTGTGTGGATACATGTTGTGTGAGATCTGCTGATATTTTTTCCCCCAGAATATAACACATGACATAATGAAATGGTATCATCACATAGTTTGGCCAACAGAGAGGCTCCGACTCTTTGTTTATAACACTCTCAGTACTGTGTGCAGCACATGCAGCAGAGTAGCACCACAGATGAACAGATGATGGTGTTGAATCAAGCTCTGTCTTCATGGCAAGTTCCCAACTAGTTTGTGACATAAACTGGTGGGAGGTTAATAAACAATGACCCCAATGACCCAAATCCTTTTAAATATAATTTTAACATATTTCAAGTATATACTTAATATAGGAATATGGGCTTATTTATTAATATTGGAATTTTTTTCTCTCTTAGAAATGTATGAAAATGATGTGTTTGACATGCAGCCTTCTCAAAACTATTTTTTATTAATGACAATGATTTCAGGTGCTTCAGTTAACCCAGTGGGTAGTGTACTTTTTGGTGCTTCTGGTGTATCCAGTGGATAGCAAGGCCAGAGATTTCAGTTTTTGAATGCAGATAGACTTTTTTTTTTTTTTTTTTGACAAGCTGAGTGTTTGTCAGACAATAGCATTTCAACACATGTAATGCCCTCTTTTGCTCTCCACAAGGTTTAACTAGATACAACAATGCCTGAGTACAACTGGTCAATAGTACTCGACCTACAGACTACGGAAAGCACCTGGAACCAAAAAACTTTTCCCTACAGATTCTAAATCCATATGCAGTATCTGTTTATAGAGATCAGCCCTAATACTTGATTAAAAAAATTGAAACTGAATATCAAGAGACAAAGACTTGATCTTCTGTATTTCACAAACAGTTGGAGTTACATTTTTTTGTCCAATAAGAGAATATCCAGTTTTCTCACTTTCCATCATCCTCCTGACAAAGCTCTGGTCTGGACTAAATGTCACCGCCGCCTGCCCTAGGCCGCTGCTCCCTGCTCCCCCTCCACTCCCTCTCATTGACTGACAGCTATCTATCGTTGTCAATCATCAGCACCTCTTTCCTTCAGCCCAACCCCTCATGGTTGTGCTCAGGGCGATTTAGCCTGGTGCTTGGTGCTACACTATCAGATGGCATGACAAATTACTTCTCCTTGGCCTCATTACACACACACACACACACACACATACACACACCAGACAAGACAGAGAAGCAAGAGGTCCAAACATATCAATGCTCTAAACTCCTAAAACATACAAACACATCCACAAATTAACATGCAACCACATACCCTTTGATAACAGATCATTTCAAAGGCTGTAAATGTTCTAAATTATTCACTTTTTCTCTTTTTTTTTCTGCCCACCCCCAATATTGATTGTCCTTATCTGTCATAATTCAGCACAGTCTGAGCTCATTGCAATCACTCTTCACAGATAGACTGTGAGAGGAGGAGGGGGGCCATGTCTATCAACTGGCCATGAAAAGCCGAGATAGTCGTCGTTTCTCTACATTTCCATTCCTGCTCTCATTCAATAAATTCTATACTTTCCAATAACTCCTCAAGAAGCAGCACCAAACAGGTTCTTCTCTTTTCATTAGTCTCTTTCATTCATATCTGCACATATTTTTGATTTTCCTCTTTCACTTACTTACTTTCTTAACTGGTCTTTGTCAATTTTTCCTTCAGTTCTTTTTTCCCTGCTTTGGGTTCCTTAATCTGCCACACTATGCTTTCTTCCACTGTGCCGATGTCAGCATTTTCTGTTTAATATGGGAAACTTTCTCTTTTCAAACACCCCCAGGGTGCTATATGACACCACCCACGCAGTACTCATCTTTCTTCTCTACTGAACCACCTGGCTTTCGCATCCAATCAGAGTCACTTGCATTGACAGTACAACTGTAAATGCATCTGTTCGTGATCAGATTTTAAAGCTAAATTAATCTAGCAACCAAAATAAAGCAGCATACAATGCCGATGTTTGACTCAGCACAACCTGGGATGTACAAAATGCTGACAGTATGTTCTTTGATTGATAAATTAAAAAACAACAACAACACTAAATGACTGCTATTATATTTTAGTGCTTTGTTTGTCCAAGGTAACCCCACAGAGGTGAAAACACAAATGTTCAACTCAGTCGGGTCAGACATTAAACTGTCTTTAATCCGCCAGATTCCCACTACAAAGTCTGTCTGATGTCTGACTGAATACATCATGCTGATGTGAGAATAGTGCAGGTAATCGTCAGGTGAATTCATAGCTAGCAGATGGTCACCCTGTGTCCTGCCTTGTGCACACTCCACCCAGGCAGCACCCTCACCTAAACCGGAGTACTTCCACAAGTGATGACACTAACAGGACAACTTCCTGACCTGATTCTCGTGACATCTTCTCTGTGAAAGGAGCTAAAGGCAAGCACTCCAACTGTGAGCCTAGTTTGGCAAGTTGAGAGGGTCCGATTCCTTGTTTATAAAACTCTCAGTAATGTGTGCAGCACATGCAACAGAAAATACATACATTATATAGCCAGATTTTTGAGAGCTACATGAGCACTGACAGGAAGAGGCAGGTGATATCTACCTGTATCTCCTCTATGCACTGCAAAGAAGCAGAGCACCCTGTTTGGCCAAATGTACACCAGCACCAGGTGTAGATCTCTAAAGAGAAGCTGGTTACAGAACGCCAGATACAGTGCTGCAGCTATTCACCAGCTATCACCTTCTACGGCATATTCCCATATTACTTATATCTAACCAATTTCTTCAGGGCTACTTGAGCACCTGGAGGGGGGTGAGGGGCAGTTAGCAGATATGGGATTGGGTCTCTACCTCTCCCTCCACTGTGGTTATTGTCAACAGGGTAGCATTCATGCCTAACAGGGCCACCAGAGGTTATCGCTCAGCCAGAGTGTGTATGAGAAGAGGAAATCAAGCTGCAGGAACCCGACGCATATCGTTCTGTGTAGCCCTCAGGGCCAAAGAGGGGACGCCAGTGTGCCGTGTGTATACAGGTGTGCATGGAGTGTGTGTAGTAAGTGCGGGGGAAAAAAACAGCAGTGTGCGAAGAAGTAAATGTGCAGGCGAAGAGCCAGAGGGAAAAAATGGAGACCTGTGTGGATGTGCACCTTTAACAGTGAACGTGCAGACATGATGACATAGGGCAAAGAGGAAAATAGGTGTATGTGCATCTGCTTTATGGGGAGTTATTCAGTTTAGGAATTCGTGCATGTGTTGAAATTTGTTAGACAAGGAGAGGAATGACACTTTCTCCTGTTTGCACACATATACACAATAAAGTATATGGACTAATCCAGTGGTTTTCAAACACTTTGTAAATCAAAATTTCAAGGCACACCTGTATTCTTATCTGGGGAAAAAGGTTCTGTGTCATCTGAAATGTCTTCAGTTCTTCTTTCAATTGTATCCAGCATCTGGATCTAGCATGGTAGGAAGGTCCACTAGCACATATACTACATGGACTAAAGTACTGGGCCACCCATACTTTACACCTACAGGAGATGCTCAGCCATGGAAGCTGTGAAGCTCCTAGCGCACAGTATTTGTGCTGATGTTAATGCCAGAGGAGGTTTTGAACTCTGCAGTTACTGAGTCAGCAGACCATTGGTGACTTTTACACACTATGTGCCTCAGCACTCTGCGACCCTGCTTTGTAACTTTACCTCGTCTGACACTTTGTGGTTGAGTTCCTAAACACTTCCAATTTGCAATAATACCACTTAAAATTGATCATGGAATATCTAGAAGGAAAGAAATTTCACAAACTGGCTCACTGCAATGGTGGTATCCTCTTACAGTATCCCACTTGAATTCAGTGAGCTCTTTAGAATGACCTGTTCTTTCACAAATGTTTGTAAAGGCAGACTGCATGGCTAGTTGCTTGATTTTATACACTTGTGGCAACGGGACTGAAAACACCTGAATTCAAAGATTAAGAAGTGTGGCTCAATACTTTTGTCCATATAGTGTAGCTTGCCTCCATCACTTTATTAGACACATAATACAACGAACCATCTTGCCACCTCCAAGATCGATTCTTCTTTTCACAGGCCAAGTTAATGGCAGAAAATATATTTGGTATCTGAGTTAGCCTATTTAATGAAACCATGCAAAATTTTACCATCATATTATAAGTATTTTCTGAGTTTCAGGCTCTTATAGTACACAGCTGTGGGACGAAATGTAGCACTTTTAAATTTGCAGAATTTTTCCTAGCATTTATCAGCCCTCATAATTTTACAAGTACAAGAGATATTCATTCATTCTGGTTCTTCATCAGCATGATTTTTTTTCTTTTTCTTCAACTTTGAGCATCTATATCATATCACAGTTCGATCTGTCTTCCGATAATTCACTGGAGAAAACTTCAATATGTGCTTTCTGGGTAAACTTTCAAGGGGCACAATGCCATGCGGGATAGGTGGCTGGTCAAAACAACTTAGAGCATATGAAAGGTCGAATTTTTACCTACATTTTGATACCAGGTTCATCTTCTAGCTGAGATTCCTTTTGTGTCAAAATAATTTTCTAACATGGTCATATTTTAGCTCTCGCAAATATATATGGTTGTAAAATGGAGAAACAACACTGGTGTTCACATGTTCTATATAATAATTTGGACAAAATCACACTGATCAAACAACTTAAGGTCCTGCAGAAGTTTTTCCAAATCGCTGCAGAAGGGCCTGGATCACAGAGCATCCTCGAATACTAAAGTCTTTGTACAAAATAATCAGCTGGTCCTGAAGGGGTCAGGTGGAGACTTTTAGCAGATCTGGTTTTATATTTTATATGGAATGACCCATCAGCCAACCTCTCCTGACAGATGAGGCAGTTGGGCAGAGGGTTACTGACATCCTTGATCCAGCTGAATCCATAAGACGAGTAGCTTTCAGATAGTTTATACTGACAGGCATCTTTTCTCTTTTCTTTAGATGGTTAGTTATGGTCTGCTTCATACAAAAATGTGATCTGATTTCCCCCCTCACATTCTCCTCACTATCAGTCAGGGCCTTTCATGTGAACTTATGGAGTAAATGTGCAGTTGCAGTATCTATAGATGACACAAAATCTCAATGCACACCATTTGAAACCACCGCTCTAATCAACAAAAGACAAATGTTCTCTTATTATAAACACACACGTAGCCAAAGTAGTTAGTAAGCTCCCAGCATGCTGCTGAGGTGTAGATACCGTCTCACCTTTGCCAGGTGACTAATAGTGCGTTCCAGATTAAGTTGGAAATTGGGATTTCCGAGTTCCCAGTCGGAATTTTTAACTGGAATGCCCCCTCAACTCGGATTTCCTACTAGTCGGAGCAGCCCCATTAACGCAGAGTTAACAATCCAAGATGGCGGCAGTGAACGTGAACAGTCCCAAAACTGTAAAACTTTTAATCTGTACTGCCAACATTGTGTATTTATAACTCACTAAATAAGCCACACGCAGAGCACTGACCAGCCTCTATCCATGAACATGCTGCAGCTGTGTTTTTAAGTGCAAAAAAAAAAACAAGCATTGCACTGTATTGCTAGTGATGCACAAATGGCTCTGTCTTGTTAACAAGCAAAACAAATCCCGTTTTTTCTCGCTTTTCCGACTTTACTACTGGAACGCACGTTCCGACATCCGAGTTCCGAGGTAACTGGAATGCGGCATAAGTCGTGCTTCACATACACACATCACAGCAGGTGGTAACATCTTATGAAATCATTTTAGTCATTTTAGCTGCGTGTGTGTGTGCGTGTGTGTGTGTGTATACATGCACTTGCCTAGCTTCTTGTGTGTGTCTACCCTCCCCCTTCAAACCACATAAACACAATATCCACGGATTAATGGCAGATCTCTAAATAAGGCCAAATGGAGTTGTGGATGGGAGGGAGCTAAGTGGTGTGAAGGGCCCAGCGGTGGCTGCCTCTTACCTTTTTGTTGTTTTCTTTAATATCCTGAGGATTGAGCGACTTGTAGTCTCTGAAAGAACAGTGGGGAGGTCGGAGAGAGAGAGAGAGAGAGAACGGTAGACAGAGAGACATAGTGGAGAAAAAGGTGTGTTTAAATATGCGTCACATGTAATGGTATTAGAACTGTAACATGCAATTTCATAGCAGTGCAATCAACAGAACTAATAGAGTGGAAAATATGTAAAAACAACACACTGGAGTGGAAAGACACACAAACACACACACGTGTACACAAAACTATCTTCATGTCTGGCTCCTCGATGGGGCTGCAGGTTTTTCATGTGATGTTCTTTTGAGTGCTTCAAACGCATTTAATACTAAACATTTAAGGAATCTTACACACACCGAATACTTAAATAATTATAATCACACACACAAGAACAACACAATTAGTGTTGGCAGCAAACATACAACTCTGTTTTTGACTGTGGAAATGACAGGCTGAGTGTTTGTACGAATGAATCACTGATTAATCAAACACAGGCATACTACAGGTTAACCGTGCAAATATAATGGCAAGGGATTAGGGGTGTAACAATTCTGAAACTGAGACCAAAATCACGATGCAAATGTCGTTAACAAATCAACACAACAGTCAGCTGATGATGGAGTCTTTGAAGCAGCTGGATTTGGATGGATTTGATGTCAGTATTTGCAACAAATTCAACTTTCCCTTTTTTCTGCTGAGCGTGTTTCAAAAATTGTCTTTGTTATACAGTCTGAAGATTTTACTCTTTCACTTGGTTTTCTACTCAGTAAAAAACCAAGCAGATAAAGATTCACACCCCACCTGCAGTAGCCCCATGGCCTACACTCAGGACCACCACACAGTTTGAGAACCAATGAGGTAGAGTTTGAACTGGAAATACACCAGAATAATGGCGTTTTATTTTTTCTACATGAGGCAATCATGATAAGGTTATCAAGATTGTTTTCCCTGATTTTTTTGTTTTTCATCCCCTCCAAAGGGGGAAAATTGAGAGTATTGTTACACCCCTACAAATTATGAAAAGAGAAATAATTCTAGATATAATAAAAACATAGAAGACTTTCATGTGACCTGAACTGATCAAATTATTGTTTTTTTTTTTTTCTGAGTCTGTTTCCCACCAAAATGTGATTTGCTGTTCTTAATTGTAGCCCTTAAAGTGTGAGAAAAACATTGTCTTAGTGTGAATTGTGCATTTGTGGTTCATACATTAAGTCGGGTCTGAAATGGTGCAGCAGGGCGCAGAAGGCCAGCCCGTTTCTCCAGGAGGTGGTGAAGTTGGTGATCTTCACCCCGCGGTAGTTCTTGGTGACCTCGCGGCACCAGGCCAGCAGGGACTGGCTGGCATTGGGTTTCCCTCCCAGAACGGGGCTTGGCACGGGGCTGAGCTACAGGCAGAGGAAGAGGAGGAGGAGGAGAGGGAGGAGGCAGGTTTAAAGGGGTAATGATGGGAGAGGAAGAGGAAAGAGGGAGAGTTATTTACTTTAACTATTTTGAAATTTAAAAAAAAAAGTGAAACGAATCGGTGCAACATTTAGATATACATGATTTAGTTTGGGCCACACAAGTTGTATCACTCTAGATATTTAAAGCAAAAATGACATCACACATTAATACATTAATACACATACCCATCACCTTACACTTTGAATTATGTGGAAATGATTTGACAGTGTATATATTTATGGCTATCCACCTTCCCTTCACTCCAAATCCCCCCTTTCCTTATTTAATTTTCAATAAAAACGTTTTACTTAACAACCACTACCCATCCAATTAGCATGCCATGCTGGCATATAATGAGCTTGCACATGAATGAACGTGCACACACACAGGCTCGCACCATAATGAAGGGTCATTCAGAATGCAGCATATGACCGTGAATAATGTAAACATCTTATTAATTAGCTCCGCCTTTGAAGTCTTATCTGGGTTGAAAGCTCTCACCATTAGGAGCCTTTCCTGTCCCAGACTCCAAATCCCACAAATCCTCAGTGGTGTGGAGACACTGGTCTTCCTCTGACGCCCGTGCTATTCTGATTATTCAGCTTGCTGTTCACTAATCTGGTTATGGAGGGACTGATACGGGATAATTCTCTCAGATCATTTTGGAGAGGAACGGCAAAAATGTCATAGAGATTTGATTAAATTCATTAGAGGCCAGTGATCAAAAAGAATGAAATGTGTTCCAAATCCAAGTGCATATTAGTGCTGCATGCAAGAAAATACAATTAATATATGACAAATAACACAGATGTCATTAATATGTTTAAGCAAGTTTATGGCAGTTTTATTTGCCCTTTAAACGTTTTAATACAATTTTATCCTGCTACAGCTAGACCACAAACTACACGTCCTGAAGTTAATATTTCATGTCTTCTCTGTTTTGTCTGCGCTCATTTTTTTTGTACATTATTCACTTAAATGAGAGTGGTTACATTCAAACAGTGTCTTGCTGCTTCCCTCATAACCAGGCGATGTTTAAACTTCATCTTTACTTAACCTTAACCTTTTGCAGAGACCAGTGAATAAAAGAGAAGTTAATTTCACACAAACCGATATTGACCTCAGTAACTAGTTAACCCAGTTTTAAGAAACACAATGGAGGGCTGCAGTTTCACTGCATGATTCTCACTCCCATTACAAGGCTTGTAGTGGCCAACCGACCCCCTCTGTTGGCTGCTTTCTGCTACTGCATGAAGAGGGAATAAAGACAAGGGATTGGAGCAAAGACTCGGGACAAATTTGTCATTTGAATTTTGGGGAGACAGAATTATTGGACGGCATGCTGACTAATCCTTCACCAGAACATATGATAATTTGCTGAAGATTTAGTTTTATTTTTAAATGCAAAACTTGTGAAAAAGATGGCTTGATGATACGACAGCATGGCACAGTTAAAGCTGTCAAACTTTGCCCTTGCTGTTGACAGATTTTTGGATATTAAATATAATTAGTCAGTAAGGTCAAAAGTGATAAACAAATGAGCCAGTTAGCCTATAAGCACATGGATCTCTGTTGCTCATCCATTGTCGCATTTTAACCTATGACAGTGCGCCTGGAGCCTACCAAGAAGCCACGAGCACCAAAACAGATGAAAGAGACTGGAGGCCATCTCTAATAGCAGCTCCTAACCTTTGTACCTCTCTGTGTGTGTGTGTGTGTGTGTGTGTGTCATTCAGGCCCCTATGGCAGACTCAGTACAGGGAGATGGTAGCGAGAGCCTGAGGGGCAGACACTTGACATTTCCGGCTCATCTTTAAAAAGAGGGCCTTAACCTTTCCCCACAGCTCCGTCAGACACGTTTTAGGGGATCTCGACAATACCTCAGTGCCGCTCAAACAAAAGGAAGAAAAAAAAACTGAGGGGAAAAACAAGATAAGAAGTCATAAAGTCCAATGACAAAGAGATAAGGATTATCTCATTGTTAAAATTACTGTAGATTTTTTTTTTTTTTTTTTTTAAACCTGATCACTGATCAGTCTAAAGAATTAAACTCCAGTTGTTTTCTTCCTTTGCTACCATTTGTGTGTGTGTCAGTAAATTGTGTGTGTGTGTGTTTGTAGAGTTTCTGTGTGGAGTGGTCTTCCTCCAGGCCTTCCCCTTCTGCTTTTTCAAGTGATGGTTGAAAGTAGCTGTCTAATTTGAGCGCTCTAATTACCTGGGATTAGAGACCAGGTGCTATTAAAGCAATTAGACACACAGCACACTCCAGTGCCGCAGACCCTGTACCCTAGCCGGCGGAAAACACACACACAGACACACACATCTACATATACACACCTGCATAACACAGCCAGTAGAAATAAATATTAGTTGGAGGGAAACTGTCTTTAAGGCTCATCCACCTCTCCCCAAATACACACAAATAATCACACACACTACTGACTTCAATTAAAAGCGTGTGGAGGTGTGTTACATGAAATTGGCAAGCTATTTCAAAAATATCGGTTAAGCAAATGTTTTCTTCATTCCCGACAAGCCGCTCGCAGTGACCCTACAGTCATCACAGCCTAAAACTGTTGTAATTTTCTCAATCCCAGACTGTTCCATTACCACCTTTCCCGATAAAGGTTTACAAATGCATCTTGCCACTCAAGCTTTCATATCCATCAAATATTGAACAAATACCATATCATCTGTTACAGGACTGGCTGCATTTCCTTAAGACACAAACACAGGAGGAGTGAAATTTTCATGAGGAACAGAAATGCACCCTGACTTATCAAACAGTTTGCTGTCTTGCCTAAAGGAGTGAGTGCATATGTGTGTTTGTCTTTTATCGGTCTGTGTGAATGTCACTGTGTGTGTGTGTGTGTGTGTGTTACACTGACACAGTCATGTAGCTAGCTCGGCTCGAGGGTAGGATTAGCGGAGAGCATTGCCTCGGCCCACAAACATTCCATATTAAAAAATGAAAAGGCAACCTTCATTACTATCAGTGGCACATAACCTCCCCTCTTCCTCCTCCTCTGCTACTATTATACACAGCCATAACAGCCTGGGCAGAAAATACAAGCCACTGACAAGAGATTCCATTATTTCCTGATGCCTCAGTGTCAACAACATACATCTGACGGGGCAAAGAAAGAAAAAAAATGGAAGGGAAAAGGATGTTAGAGGGAAAGGAGGGGGGTTAAGCTCACTACAATGCCTGAATGACAAGATATGAGGAAACCTGGGAATGGAAGCATCCAGCTTCCTGATGGTGCAGGAGTCAGAAGGTAGATTTTTGGTTTCACAGATGTGATTTTTGGGGGTGTGATCTGAGATCTGATATAATAATGAGGTGGTTGAACAATGATAGAAATGATTAATACGTTCTCACAGGCTGACACAGAGCAAAAGAACAATTCTATAGTTATGGGCCATAAGCCAATATTTACTTTACTGTACATGGGCAGGAGTATATTAAAAATATTTTTGATCAAGTGGGCCACATCAGTAAAACAACTGAATTAGAAAAAACAAAAAACAAAAAAACAACAAAACACCCATCCAAATTCTCCCCTTTATTCAAATGTAAAGAAGTACTTTGTGAAGATATATATCCAAGATTTTAAAACAGCTGAAACCATAAACCCAAGAGAAAGATGCACCTTACCACACTCCCTTAAAAATTTCCAGAAAACAAAATATTATGTGAAATTATTTTCTTATTTACAGAACAGATGGACAGTCTGAGATGCCTTAAGAAAAATAAGTGCTATTTCTAAAATATATCTCTATATTCTCCTTTCATTGAGTCTACTGTCATTTCATGTATTTTACCATTTACTGATCGCAGTGGAAATGAACAAAACCTTCACATGTAGAAATTTTGTAACTAAACAACAACAGCATATTACATTTAAGATTCAAACAACGTCTCTAGATCTAGAAACACATTTAATTTTCTATGTCAATGTCCTTGGCACAAAGTGAAACACGTTTTCAGTGGGTGTTGGACCTCACTCTTTGCTGTCCTCGATCCAATTTGTGATAATCAAGGACGAGAAGGCGTAGCCGGGGTGAGGAGGGTGTCCATTTGGGAACCTAAGAATCAGATCCCTGCTTTTTGCAGATGATGTAGTTCTGTTGGCTTCATTGGAGCCTGACCTTCAGGACGCATATTGGTGGTTTGTAGTGAAACGACAGAGAGTCAGTACCTCCAAGTCTGAGGCCATGGTTGGAAAAACAGTGGACTGCTGCCTCTGGGTTGGAGGACAGAAGCTGCCCCAAGCGAGGGAATTCAAGTACCTCAGGGTTTTATTTATGAATGACGGAAAGGCTGAGCATGAGGTGGATTGGTGAGGTGTCGATACTAACTTGGGTCCTGTACTGGACTGTCACAGTAAACAGAGAATTGAGCCAGAAGGTGAAAGGGGGGAGGACGTCTGGAATACCCTGAAGAGTTTGCTGCCACTGGGACCCAACTTCACATAATCGTAAGATAATGGATGGATGGATTTTGCATCTGCTTTCACACTTGTATAGGAACGCTGGCATCACCACCCCAGGATGGGCAGTGCATTCGTTTTTAAAAATTGGAGTAAGTACTTATTTCCCTGCAATATTTACACTTTGCAAAGCTGCCCACTGGGTCGAATGGGACCCTTTAGCAGGCAATGTGGCAAAAACACACACTGACTTGCAATGAGTGCAAAAGAAGTTTGAGCTTATTGCACTTTATCAGCAATAGTAACGGCAGTAACTTACTGTGCTTTGAGTAAGTTTAAGACTTCGTTTCTAATCATTACAGAGCATTAAAGCAACTTTTAATTGATTACTGTAGTCAAGTCTTCTACTTTCTGGCCCTTGGATTAAGGGATACTGAAACAGTGTGCAGAATTGCAGAGGTAAAAATCAAAGAAATTCTACTACACTGTACCCAAATGAAGATCAACAAATGTAAACAAAGTCATGTGGCATTATAAACAGGGACTAAAGAGTACAGAGGCTACCAAACTGGCCTTTCAGAGTCATAAAAAAAAAAGATACAAGTCAAACGCTTTAAGTGGCAGCTTTGTCTCTCACTCTGGGGCATGACGCTTCAATGGAAACTTAACTGGCCTCAACCCAATGACATAAACCCATGACTCTGTGGAGAGAAAAGAGCTTCCATGTCTTTCCGATCTCACTTTCGAGGCTTCAAAACAGTGTCAGAGAGTGTCAGATTTGAGGAGGTGTTGAATCTCATACTCTTTAAAACTTGTAATCCGCTCAAGGAGCCTAAGGGGGGGGAGAAAAAAAAGAAAGAAGGAAAGAAAAGTCCACGCACACATATACACACACACACACTGTAAAGTACACATAAACACACACTTCAAAGGATAAAGTCACACATACTGTACATGCATGCAAACAGCAGGGACATACACACTTACTGTATGGATAACAGCATCTTAGAAATTGTAGCCTAACACACTCCTCTTATCCAAGATACACGCACTTGAAAAATATTAATACCTGCTCATATTTAAGAGGATAGGTTTGGTGCACTTAAGTGGCCTGTCCTTCCTGCTACTCATCTGATTGGTTGGTCTTCAACTACCCACATGCTCAATGATTTAATTGCACCTTAAATGAAAACAAGCAATTTGTTTAATCTGAGCTTTCCGAGTCCGACGTCTTCCCATTAGGAAAACACGGAGCAGAAAAAAGAGAGAGGGAGAGAGAGTGATCACCTCGCATCATCTTACCCATGAAATTATGCTTCGGATTTCAAACGCTGCCTGCGTGAGAGCGGAGGGGAGGGTGCAAAGTCCAATCAAAAGTTCAATTATGTAAATGGAGATGTGAAGTGGATGGGGCAATAAGGAAATGGGGAAGAGGGAGGGTGTGGGGGGGCAATAAGGAAATGGGGAAGAGGGAGGGTGTGGGGGGACAAAAGGCTGGAACAGGAGACAAGAGCGAATGTAGCGTGAAAAATAATACACATTAACATACAAAGGAAATATCTCATTACTGTTGTAATCGCACTGAGGAGGGGCTCCTTCCAAAGACTGGTGAGAGTGTGAGCTGCAGACACTGTTTAGTTCAGTCGGGCTTTATTTTATGTGTGTGAACAGGTGGAAACAGAAGGGTGGCCCATCCATGACAGACTCAAACTGCAACTTTTTAGCAAGGTTTCAAGTTATTTAACAAATCTTTACACTACAGCTTTGTGTACTATCACCAAGTAGAAAAATATGTAAATACACTCATCATGATGGTGATGGGGGGAGGTTGCTGGTGATTCACGCTTTCCATCACTTACAGGCCAAGACAGAGGGCCTTTCGGCAGTTGGCTACAGAGATGTAAAATGCAAAAATCTGGAAAAGCGGTTTCCTTTTCCAGGACTGTGTTGCTTCCAAGGCCTATTTTGCTCGACAGGCATAACCATGCAAAACAGTTTAAAAAAAAAAAAAAGCACAGTACAGGAAAGGACAAGGCTTTGAAATTGAAATAAAAACCATTCAGTGAAATGGAATAACACAGTTTGGAGGAGATAGCAGACAAAGGAGCGGCCGTGCCAGCTTGTAGCGTGCCCACCCGCCCGCTTGCTCGCCTAACGTGTAACACAGGGGCATAATGCGGTGTAAGCGCTGGCTTTAGCTTGTCATGGAAACAGCGGTAGCATTACCCACACTCACGCCTCTGCAAATTAGCTTTGGCTGTGGGGAAAAAGACACGCAGGGTGGGTAGCTTTCAGATCAAGTGTGTGTGGTGAGGATGCTGTATGTGGTGGGGACAAAACAAGACAACATCACTGATGGTAAAAATGTCCCAGACTCCATTTTTCGAGTCCTTCTCCATCTGCTCCTTCTCATAAGCTACACTGATCAAACAGAAGATATTTCAAACTCATTCTGCGCCAATCCCTTCTCCTCAACCACTATTTCAAAAATTACACTGTCACTCGTTCAAAGTGAAACCTCACAGCCTGTTGCCACTTCCTATACCCCTCAGAATCAGTACCTATGTCCCGTATATTTATTATTATATGTTCAAGACACGCCTTGGCCTTGAAATCATGAATAAGTACATATATGTACATTTTAAAATCCAGATTTAAAAGTACTCAAAGTCCACCCACATCTCACGCTCTTCCACCACCTCCTAATCTCCCTCAGATAAATAAATAAGATTTGTGAGAAGGAAGACAAAGAGGGGGGTTTGCTTTTATAAATCAGTACTGTATTAATCTCCTTTAACTGCCATCTACAATTGGAGCAGCCAAGGAGGCAAAATTAGAGGACTACAAGTCCAAGAGGACTGTTTTTACACCCAGAAACACAGGTGAAGCAGGTGAAGAGGGCAGGAAGTCAGACACAGGAAGAGCACAGAGAATCAGTTTTCAAAATACCAGACACTGTGCAGACTAAACGCTCTGCTTCTGAAATGCTCCTAGTATGATCTGAAGCGTGCAAGGAATGAAAAAAACAAATCAGTTGTTATACTAACACCAACTGATTACACCATGTGCCTTTGGCACAAAACATTAGTAAAGACAAAAAAGGGTTTCCACACACAAACATACAATATTTAGATAAAAACTAATTTCTCAAACTATTTAGAAATAAATACCTACAAACCTTCAAGTAAACTCAATAAACACCAAATAAATACAAATGTATAATAAACAAATACATCTAAACAGTAAAACCAAAGTCCCCTCTACCCACTGCTTGCTTGCCGTTACCCTCCTGGATCTGAAGAAAAAAAAAAAAGGTGCTCCTGCTCCTGGGGAAATCTTTTGCCCAAAAACACTGGGAGAATTGAGAACAGGCACAGGTAAAGTTTGTGTGACAGATGGATTTTATTTTACAGTTTTGTTTTGTTTTTTTGTAGTTTGGCATGATTTATACTTACTGAGCAAATATCTAGCTAACATTAAGTAATACATCAATGTGTGTTTTTGCTAATTCACAGGTAAATAGGGTGGAACAGCCCCCTGTGTGAACATGTGGCTCAGCTGCACTACAATACAAACAAACCAACAATAAATAACTCTGTTAAAACATGTTTGTGTGTGTTTATTTCACTCATGTTCTAATTGGGTTATTCCATGAAAAAAGCAATGTGAGTGCCTCCTACCTGTTCCTCTCAGAATCAGCAGATTTTTTGTACGTTCAACATATCACAAGAAAGCCACGTTCTGAGTTACAGACCCTTGAAGTACATCGAGGTGGGAAAAACATTTGTCTTCTTTTTCCCGCATTTTTGAGCCCTAATAACTTCTTAAGTACAAAAGCTAGCTACGTGACACTTTCGGGACTGAAAAATGTATTTAAGCTCAATATTTACATCGTCCCTGAAAGTCACAATCTCAAGTCAAAATCTCATTTTTTTCCAGCATCATCTCTTCAATGACAAACTTTAGCATCAGTATCATGGGATATATCATAGTTTCAATAGCAAAACGCACCAATTTCATGTCTATGACAGAGTACCCATTGGTACCCTGGGTGTTTTATCCATTTTCTGATAATTCTGGAGAAAACTTCACAAAGTGCTTTTTGGGTAAAATTTCACGGGTCATAACACCATGTGGGATACGTGAAAGGTCTCCTTTTTAACTACATTTTGATACCAGGCTCGTCTTCCAGTTTTAAATCCTGTGTCAAATTAATTTTCTATTCTAGTACATTTTTTAACACTCACCAAAAGTTAAATCTGAAATTGAGATTACTCCATGAATTAAAATCAGGATAATGCTCAGTGTGTGAGGACTACACACATATATACAGCTGTACAAAGGTGTGGTTTGCAAACTTGACCCAACATGTGATGCAGATGTTCTTCAATCTGTGCCATTACATCTGTTTCAATTATCCGTTTTTTTGTTAAAGTAACTATATTTGATGGTGACAGGAGCTTGTGGGAATACACTAGTTCAACCTTCATGCACCTGAGAAAGAGAGCCTGCCACCAGAATGGACTTCCCCACTCTGTACAGAACTGTGAAGATTTTGCGTTGCAGGGTCCAAGCTATGACACGTGTATTAATGTTCTTCATTTGTTTTAAGTTCAACTAATGTTATTATTTATGTACTATGCATTACATGATGAAGATCGCATGAAAATGGCTTTAAAATCATGAATATGTACATTTTAAAATCCAGATTTAAAATGTCCACCCACATCTTACACTCTTCCTCCACCTCCTCAGATAAATAAACAAGGTTTGTGAGAAAGAACAGAGGGAGGAAAAGAAGGGGGGGGTGTTGCTCTTATAAATCTATACCGTATTAATCTCCTTTAACTGCCATCTCAACAAACAAATTAGTGGTGCAATGGATTCAGAGATCAGCTGGGCTGATAATGCCGCTATTTATCAATTAATCTAAGCCTGGGCAGGGAAAACTCATTAAGGAGGCCACTTCAGGAATTATGTTCCGCAGGTAAAGAGGCTATGTGTGTGTGTGTGTGTGTGTGTGTGTATGAGGTGTGTGCGTGTGTTTTTTTTTTGGGGGGGGGTCTTAACACAGCAGTTGCTCAACCCATGCGCTACAGACTGCCATTGTCCAGCGCAGCGTGGGCTCCAAAGTGATGAGAGGGATGATAGCAGAGCCAATTAAAATGAACATAATTACAAAGTCACCCCTTTGACTCCTGATCAGAATACACGTGCATCAACACACACAGAGTAAAGGAGGAAGGGTGTGGTGCGGGAGGACTATGACAGGAGCATCCAGAAAGAGACAAAGTTTGGAAAAAGAACAGAAAATGCGAGTTACTCTAAGGCAGTAATACATCTGGGTGGTGCTGGACATCCTGAATTTGGCCTCATGCACCAACCAATTATAAGTCCTAAATCACCCCATATTCCTCAATTGCTCCACCTTAAGCAATTTCTCTTTTTTAGCATTAAATATTTTGCATGCCAATATTAAATCACAGCTCAACATGACAGGGGCTCAGTCATCACCTTGAAGGATTTGGTTGTGAACTAACTTGGACTGACTTATGGAGATTTTGAGCACCTGGTCTAGGGTTTATACTCCTGAATGTCAGAGATCAATTCCACAGTCAACCAATTAATGGACAGACCATTTCTGCAACCGCTAGCACACAGGGTAAGGAGTCATTGCCCTGTTGGACTTTTTTTTTTAAACATAAAATACTGACTATGACCAATACAGTCACATCTAGTGTTTCTAGGATAATCCCAGCAAAAAGTGCCTAAAAGTAAATGAAAACATTCATCACAGATATAGGCAGATATATCATATTTGATATTTCTGCCTATTGCAGTTCTGTGCTGTAGTACATTATTTAGCTTTAGCATTTTTTTTTGTTTATGAGGTGTTCTACAATATCTGTCAATTTAACCACTTTTGCAGTAGAATATCTTTACAAGACTCCTTTTCATATGTAGGAGACCTTAGAGAATATAAAAAAAACAAAAAACAAAACCAAACAAACAGTGTTGTGCTTTGTTCTACCCGTGGTATCTCAAAAACTAGGGGACTTCTTAGGGTCTTTCCTTTAGCTTCCTATAACTTCTTTAACTGAGAACAATATAAAAAAAAAAATAATACATATTCTGATAGCATAGGGTTAGAGTAAGGTTTATGGTGTATTTTTCAGCAGTAACTAAATGTAATTAACTTGCTACTCACTCTCCTAACATGTAGGGTATTCATACAAAAGACAAAAATCAACATTTTTAAGGGTGCAAACTATACCTGACAGAATGCATTTATGCATGAAATCCTGTTGAGGTCAAATGAGTTCTGAGAGAGCTCAAATAAAAGCTGAGAGAATGATGCCACTAGATGATGTGAGAGTTAAGCACTGGAAATGCCACTTAGTATTTCCTATAGCACATAAAAGCACACACCTGCATACCATAACAGGCCGAAAGAGGGGGGCTGGAGGGCTTTAGGAAGAGGCAATTAAAGCCTTATCATTTCTACACTCACTCTCCTTTCCTCAAACACAGACACAAGAGTGCACATGGGTGCGTGCACACACACACTTGAACACATGTGCACAATTTCAAAGAGAAATCACTGACTAATTCATAAGATACTTCCAAGGTCTTTTTTAAATTAAGGCGAACGGTTGGTTTAATTCAATTAAAATGTAGGAAGGGCCACTTAAAGATGACGCGAAGAAGGTTCGGCATGACTAAGTGAGTGCGGTTTTCAAGAATGTGTGGGGGGTCTCAGACCCTCTGGAGGTCCAAGGAGTTTTCAAGTGCATGGACTTCTATCTCCTCAGCTGAAGCCCCCTTAAACCTCACCCCAAAAACCCTGGATCCTTCTGGGTTTAAGCCCACACACACCTGGAGCACTGGGGCAGATTAAGACCAGATTAAGATAAAGTTACCCCTTCTTCGACCGCTATGTCATTCAAACCCCTGGCCTCTACGGCCACTGGATAGAAGGACACACAAGACAAAAAGGTTTGGTTCATTCATATATACACACACAGGCACACACACACAAAGGACTTTCTGGTCATCCTCATAAGCCCTATTAGTCTGCCATAGAGCCTCTCATAGCAGACATCAATCATGGAGGGATTAGTCAATTCCCTCTCTAAATGAGTGGCGAGGGAAACTTCCCTTCAACTCAAAAGCAGGTCTCCTTCTTTCAGAGATTACACAGCGATTTGTTTTCATTTTGTTCCATCTTCATCGTTTTCTGTTTGACTTGCTTTTCATTTCTCTCTCTCTTGCTCTGCGTCTCCCTCGTTCTCTCCTGCTTGCAGCTTGTGAGGTAATCCTTGGCAGATAAAACTAAGGAGGACTTACCAAAGGCAGATTACAAGCGGCGCTTTGCGGAAGGCCCTTTTACACCAGTCGGCGCGGGTATTGAAGAGAGTGAGCTCTTCGCAGTGCTTAACTTGTGAACTCGACATGCACCCAACAGAGGAAGAGGTGGAAAAATGATAGCCGCATTACAGTAACTGGATCAAAATATATCCCTCACAACACACACAAGAAAGCACATTAATACACACACACACACACACACACACGCTTGTCACTTCACAGCTACAGTGAATAAAACTGAAATGGGAAGGGTGTGTATAATATAATTAATATTTTGGTTTCTTTACTTGAAATGATTAAATATATCAATGCCTGCTGCTCTGTGAGACTTCAGGATTATCAAACATGGGTCTAACTGTTTACCGCCACTGGATCTCATTTAGTTGATGCACAAAAATTTGTTACCATTTAACAAAACAACCAAAACTACATGTATTATATTATCCTAACATTCTCTTAAACTTTTGAGACTGGAGATTGTCCAGCGGCTGGTATCGTCTTTTACCTTTCCACTAACTTGATGACAGCGATGCCCTGCAGCTTGAAGCAACAACAGGAAGCCCGATGATTGGACCTAAATTGAATGACAGAAGAAACTGGGTCTCCTCTCTCCCACAAGATCCAATGACAGACCACTCAGAGATGGCAAATAAGAGTTTGGGGAGGGGTCCATGCTGGGAAAAGGCAGACACTGAGAGGTAATTATTTAGCCTTACTCCGCTTAAGGATTATTCTCCTAATATTACACAGCTTATGGAAAGGCCAATGTGGCCAAAGGGAGCCACTGAGGCTTCAATGCTTTGGTCTCAGAGACGGACCGTTATGCCCATTTCCCTGCTCATACCGATGCCAAGTTCTGAAATTTAAGAAACACAAAACACTCTCCTGATCCTTTACTTTTAACCCAGCAGTTCTCAGACTGTGGGGCATTGAGCCACTGCAGGTGGAGCACAGACAAGCAGGGAAAAACGCTGAATGAATGTGAATTATGTAGGGAAAATAAACACGAGTATACTGATGCTATCTTGCAGACTTTTACGTCACAAAACCTGAACTTGGATCCTTTTTTTAATCGTTAATGATTAACATAAATTGAATGGAAGGATGCTTTATCTCAACAATATAGATCAATAATGGACCCTTGAATGAGATATTATCTTTACTTAAAACAATTAACCTTAAGTAAGCAAGAATAAGCCTGTGTTTTCTGTTCTCCACTTACTTGTAAGGAAAAGTAATCCAGTAAAGACTGTAACTTGCATTTGATATTGATAATGACACTGAATACTGTGTCCATTTTTAATCACCCTTACCTACAGATATGTCCACACTAGTGAGACTAATGGAGTCAATAAGGCTTATAAATATGAGAATAATAAGGCTCAGTCCTTCTCTGTTATTTCTTTAATGTAAGAAAATGAAACAGTCAGCTCTAACTGTAACACAGGATGCATATAAATCTATTTACCGGCTGTTTAAAAGCATTGTACCCATACCTCGTTTTTCTTTATGTCCTACATCTGAGGCTCTTTGTGTAAAGGTCTGTCAAACTTAGAGAAGATGTAATAACTTTGGACTGGATGTAATGATAACAAGATGAGAGACCTTGCAATGGGCAAAGATCAGAAGACAAGAGATGACTGTCCTTGTCTCTTGGGCTCCCCTCTGTCCTCCAAAAACATCCCTCAGTCGTCACAGTAACCTCAGAAACACTTCACAGCACGGATGTGGTCCTCTCCTGCCGCGAACCTCGGTGAAAGCTAATTAAGAAATATCGCAGCCTTCTGCGAACTCAATTAAATAATGTTAATTTATTCTAATTTCAATTTGGAGGTAGTCTGAACTGGAGGAGGGGCTGTGAAAACAAAGTGTGGGAGAGGAAGGAGAGCTCTGGCCTCTGCCTCCCCCCCGGCACAGGAGCTCTCACAACCTGCAAAACTATTTAATTTGAACCCTTTGATTAATGTTAGTAATCACTGAAGCCCTTCAAATGGAGGGGAGAAAGAATACAGTCCTCTGGTGTTGCTTCACTTTGTCACTTCTGGAAAAAGTGAGTGTCTGCTTGTATCAAAAATAAATAAAGGGAAAAGTGGTAAAGATATCATGTAAGACTATGCTTGAACTATTACTCAACATACAAGGAAAAAGGTGATATTCATAGAGTGTACAATAAAGGAACAGCTAAAGAAAATCTTGCAAAAAAATGTGAAAGGACACTATGAAATAAAATCCTGCAAACGCAAAACTTCATCTCTGTAATAACCTTTAGTATATAAAGCAGTCAGTAATTCTGGGATGTAACGTATTGACAGACCCACTAAAAAGTTGAAAATGCTTTACTGTTTCTAAGATTCTTTGAGGAAATATCAAGATAACAGAACTTTTTCTTTCAAACTTTTGCCCACAGACATAAGCCAACTTCCAACTTTTCTTTATATGAAAATAAGGCAAATAAGTCATGAAGCGGAAACTTGATGAAAATCCAAAGATCAGAGCATCTAAGTGTAGAGCGGTCTGACTACAGAATAGAGATGGAGATGAAACAAAAGGAGGAGCAGAGGATCACTGAGTTACAGCGAGGGAAAAGAGACGGACTGAATCAGACCAGACAGAGCTCACAGCCCGCCCAACAGGAACTCCCTCTGTTCATTTAAATTAATCCCACAGATGTTTTCATCCTTCCAGCTTCTTCACAGATGCTACACTTTAAACTTGACGCACTTGAGGATCTCTAGACGGGACAACGGAAAGACATATTGGTATGGGAGCTGTGAAGCATCTAAAGCCCCTTTCAGACATGCTCTCCTTTCCATTATTTTCACGATATCTTAATGCGTTGGCTTCATGTCTGAAACAGCAGCCCTGAAATGCTAGTTGGGTGTATAGTTAGTTGCTACACTATTTAAAATGCTGTGTGTAATATTTTTAATGACAAACTGAATTTTGTCAGTCAAAGAACAGTTGTTCTATACACTACAAGTGTTGCTGGAGCTTTAACCTCTTCAGACATGACAGACTACATGCTACTGAACGATGAATCATGCCTGACGTCTTACACAACGTGCATGATGTCATCAGTAAGGAGGTGATTTCCAGGAAAAGAATGTAAACAGACAATGGCAACCCAAGTGCATGACACTGCCACTCCATTTCACATTTCAAACGAGCTACATCGGCAACATCATGTACACAGTTCAACAGAAGTTAGAAATAAAATATTTAAAAGACTCAACGGCTGGTGGACTGCTTTAGGTTCATGCTAGTAAACCTCACAGTAGTAACAGAAGTGTTGTGGAAGAGTCAAAACTTTTGAACATGCTGGTTTGTCTGTCTGGACATCATAAGGCGTCCAGGGTGTAGTATCAGTTTAGTCAATTACAGCACAGTATACAAGATAAAATGATCCACTGTCGTGCAAGACGCCCATGGTTTGGGTCACAATTGGGCTGTTACTGTGTCGTGTGAACCTGGCATCAGTAACAGTGGTGGAGAGAGAAAAATGTTCAAAAGCGTAGCTACACTTCACAAGAGTCGAGTCAATACTTCTTCATAAATCCACCAGATCTTCTGCAGTATTGCAAATATCACTGCAGTACCGTGATTCTCACTGTCATTATTGTGGGTATGTCTGAATGAAGCCATGACAAACATTAATGTAAAAGTGACCTATTCTGTATCTGAATGGCAAAATGCTGTCATTTTAACAGATTGGTAAAGTCAGCGATGTTATGTATCCAGTCTGAAAAGAGCTAAATGAGAGACAATATTCAGACACTAACAAAAGCCAACCAAAAGTTTCTTGTTTTTGGTTTGTATATCCAAAGATAGAAATGGAATCAATGAATGCTCAGCGGTGAAAATAGCTAAGGAAGCAAACTTGTGGAAAATGAGTCAAGGTAAAAGGTGTTTATTATCTTCACATTACATCAAAGACAAAACTGACCCAAAGAAAGGCAGCTGACCTTACCTTAATTTGATTTGATTTAATTATACATTGAGGCGCAGCCCTCTTTTTAAATGAGGAATATTTAAAAATGACATAAAAGGATACAAACAACAAAAGACACATGACAAAAAGGAAGATCCAGAGACATGAGGCAAATCAGTTAAAACCACTACAGACAGGAGCTAAACAGTTTGTAATTATTAATTTAAACTCAAGAGTTCCAAGAGGTCAGAACATAAAAACTAAACACAGTTTTTCTAAGCTCAGTACAGACAGTGATAACTAGCCACTGGACCAAGAAGACTACCCAATTTTTTCACAGAAGATGAAATGATGAATAGTATAAACATAGCCAGTAACATATTAAGCAATTAACAACAACTTAATGATACTCAGAGTCCACATTTATTATGTGAATGTCCTCATTATTTGCAGGATTTTGCTGGGACCTGCAGTCTTCGAGCCATCATGAGCAACAAAACAAAGGCTTCATGAACGTCTACAGATGCTGCATTTAGATCTCCATCCACTGAAGTCTCACACATCCCCCAAGAATTCGAGTGGTTCAGTGTTGCCCTAAATTGTTTGTGCCAGCCATGTGTTCCATTGGCAAAAATCCAGAGCGCCGAGCTCTTTTAAATCTTAATGTAAATCCAATCAATACGTCTAATACCTGTGTATAGAATAAGTGGCCGTACACCATATGTCATGTAGACATCCTGATTTTCCACAGGCTGGCACTGAAGTGGCTGGTTTTAACACAGTGACAAGGAGGATGAAACTGCATCCAAGAAAAAGTTTAATCCTAAATCTGCTCAAGTGAATACAAACATGAAAAAGCTACAGCTTTCTCCACTACTGTACCCTGCTTTTATTTTCCTGTTATCATTTGTGCTTGGGCTTTCCTGGTTTTTGAAATATCTTCACAAAAATATTACTCGAGGCACTGACCCTTAAACACTTTTGTGCTTGCTGAGTGACCAAACATTTCGAGCTTGTTCCACTGCTCCATTTGCATTACCTCTGCAGCGAATATATGTGTTAAATGTAAATGGGACCAAGGCAAGTTAATCTCTTTCGGTTAGCAAAGACAAGATTTCATTTAAAAAAAAAAATAAAATAAAAAATTCAAACCCTTCAGGGCAGGTTGTAAATGTAGAACTGAATATGGTGGCTTTCTGGATATCAATTTCTATTCACATTGTGAGATTAGACCAAGTTGTCTGTGTGTGTGTTTATCTCAGCCCACATGAATAGTTGGGTAAAATAAATATAAATGAAGACTACACACCTTATATGAGAGAGGTAGAGGTTAGCTGTGTTTTGAGGGAAGGTTAAAACTGCCCTAGTGCATATTCACAGAACTGAGCCTTGGGCACTCTAGAAACTATAAGAACAGATACATGCATACATTTACACTCTGTGCACGTTCATAGTGTTATGATGTGTTGGTTTCGTCTTGGCCTCTCATAGTGGGAATGTCTCCTCTTAATCCTCTCTGACTTCATACATTCAAAGGTCATCTCACAGCCCATGTGCAGGCTGTGGTGTGTGTGTGTGTGTCATGGTGCTGGGTGTGAATAGGGAAAGAAAAAAAAACTATTCACACAAGCTGTATATGTCAACAAACCCTGAAGGCCTATCCTTGTTTACTGTGAACATCCTATCTCTCTTTCTACAATTCCCTGGCCATCTTCCCTCTCTTTTCTGCTGTCTTCTAACTCTTCACTATCCTCAACATATTCTTCATTTTACCCCTCCTCTTCAATCACAATTCATTCTCTACACCCCACCTTGCCCCCTCCACACCAAGCTCCAGAGGCAGGGGCATCTCTTGGCGAAGCGTGGCCCACCACAGGCCACTGGCTTTGGGTAATTAAAGTGGTTTAGGTCCCCTCACCCATGGTCACAGGCAACTGCAGCTGGGTGATAAAGGCACTGTGCCATAATTACATGGACGGCCAGCATCACCGCCCAGCTACACTAAAACAGTCAGCTAGCCAGCTGCATGGGGAGGAGGGACCTGTGTGTGTCTGTGAGTGTGTATGAGTAACTGTACTATGTTTGCGTGTATGTGTGTGCGCGGGCACAGGGGGTCAACACCCCCTTGTGATCGCTCTGCTGTAGTTAAGCCCCCTGTGTTTAAGCCCTACACAGGCTCAATGAGCCCCTACACACACACACACACAAAATTTTAACCCCCACTCATCCCCACACCCCCAGCCAATCATTCCCCACCAGTGGTCTGACTCCTGCTGTGAGTGTGTGTGACCATCAGCCATTTAATTAGACCCAGCCATGATTTACCTAATTTAAATAAATAAACATATGAAAACACCCCAATAAACAAATACCTATATTCAAATGAGTAGCTGGGGAGTTTCATGAGCATAAAGAATGGGGCAGGAGATGAGACTGTGCAAGCGGAAAAAAAGCTAATGTAAGGACCACTGGATGTGGACACATCACTGCAAGCACACACACAAACACAAACACACACACACACATTCAAAATGCTTCAAGTCACTCACTTATAATAACACATGAGCCAGAGTGAATAACAGGAAGTAGTCAAGAGCCGAGATCTGTTGAATTCTGACATTTTGGGGTTCAGGCTCAGAGACAAATTAAATATAGTAGTATAAATGTAATGAGTCTGTGAAGATGACAAATACTTAATGACATCACACTTAAAAATCTAATTCTTCTGTTGTGGGTCCACATTATGATGTAGAAGATGTACTCAAAAACTTAAAAGTACATTTGCCTTTTATTTTAAAGGTATATTTGTATAAATAAAACTTAATAATTCCTCATTAAGCACCAGATACACTGCATTTTACTTCAGCAATTTTCACGTTTTGTTGTTAGAAACATCGTGGGGTTAAATCAAGTTTATTACATTCGAGCAAAGCCTGCTTACCTTGGGGGAAGAGGAGGCCAGCTCTCTTCCCATCACTGCTGCTACTGGGCTGGGCCCAACGGGCTGGGCTCTCTCCCCACCTGGGCCAGATGTGGGTTTGTGGGGTGGCGGACTGGGACCGAGGCCAAGGCTGGTACCTGGGGGTGAGGGAGCCCTCCTCTTCTGGCTGCCGGCCACATCAGGTGAGGGGCCGCCAGCGGGTTGCTGCACAGGGCTCGATGTCCTTGGCTCATAGAACGGATTGGATCTTAAAATGAAGGAAAAGGAGAGATGACTGATGTTACACTAATGGGCACGGATAGAAAAGTGTGAAAGCATTATTTCTGTGACCTTTTTTCCTCAAAGACCAACAGTAGTTGTCAACAGGTCACCAAACCAAAACTGTAAACACAGGAACAATTCAACAAAACACTTTTTTATTTTAGCCATCTGATTTAATACAAGGACGGGCTGTACAACAGTACTTCCTAGTAACACTATCACTAGGCTGCTGCTTATTCAGAACAGCAGAGCTACACTGGCTCCAGTATCCTACAGAATTGATTTTTAAATATTTTTACTTGTACATAAAGCCAGAAATGGACCATGTTATACTTCACTGTGCACTGATGCACTTACATGCCACAATTGCATGGCATTACTTTTTGTTTTCTGTCTCCTGTAGTTTGCATTTTGTCCTTGTCTCTCTATGCTCTCCTCTTTTCCCTTCTCTTTCCCCTCACCCCCCAAACCAGTCGCGGCACATGGCTGTCCCTCCCTGAGCCTGGTTCAGGCAGAGGCCTCTTCCTGTTAAAAGGGAGTTCTTCCTTCCCACCATTGTCAAGTACTCACAGGGCATAATTTGATAGTTGGGGTGTTCTCTCTACTATTGCAGGGTCTTTATCTTACAATATAAAGCACCTTAAGGTAACTGTTGTTACCTCACTGTTGTGAATTGGTGCTACATAAATAAAACTGAACTGAATTGAAAACGCTATTTATAATGGCCATACTAACTGGTAGGTTCAGCCACATTTAGTGCAGATGAACATTTTCAGAATCAGTATCATATCGGACTTTTGCTTCTATTGTTTCCAAGTTTGTTTTCTTTCTCCATATCTCTCCCTCTTCCATTCTGATTTTGTCTCTTTTTTTTTCAAGTTTCTATGAATGTTTTATATTTTTTGCATTTTTCAAATATTTTTGTAATATGTTGTATGTGTAACTTTCCTAATGTTTGTTTCTCTTTTCTATTGTTTTAATGACTGTGAAGCCCTTCAAACCTTTACATGCAATACAGTGCTGTACAAATAAAATTGACTTCTTGACTTCGCTCTGCAATACAGCAGCAACACAAACACAAAAAAACAGTCTCCAAAAGGCAATGAAGCTGAACTAAACCCTCTCAAAGACAGATTTAAAAAAATATATATCTAAAGGGAGGTTGTGTACCACAACAGAAAATTACCCTGTTCAGGCAAAATATCTGTATACTAATCATTAAACATCTTTCCATAATTTATAATGACTATGAGGACCTTTTAAAGACATCTTTGGATCTAACAACAAATTAATTAATGAGGACACAAAGGTTGGGTGCAACACAATGAGCAGCACACACAAATGGTAAGTTAATAGAAGATGCAGGTGCACTGAGGTCAGGACTGTGTGACCTCATATCCTTACTACCAAAGGTGGACTACTGACAGACAGACCAGAGCATGAAGACATTACACACACACATAAGCATGCACCGAAACACACACACACACACATACCACAGTGTTATCAATACACAGGCATGCTTGTGGCAATGAAAGCAGGGGCACGGCCTTAAGACATTCACTCAACATGCAACAAGCAATCCTAAACAAACAAGAGAATTGGATGGAGAAGGAGGGGTGAATAGAAAAACTGATTGACTGGGTATCTCTGAAAGAGAAGGTTAGAGCTACTCAGTGTCTTACTGCAAAGTGATTGGGGGGGAGTGAAGAAAAGAAAAGCAGGCAGGCCTATAGAGAAGCTCTAACAGACCAGCACTGGCTAAAAGACATGTGAAAGGGCTGCAGTCAAAACACTGTGCTGCCCTCTTGAACTTTCTATTCTGCAGTGAGCTGCTCCTGATGTAAGAGACAGAGGAAAAGAAACACACCAGTCAATTCCTGTCTGTCTTTAGACAGCTGAGAGCACTGGAACATACGCCTGTCTGTGTGACAGCTTCGCTCAACAGCCAAAAGGGGTTTACATTTACAATTCGGGCACGGCCGCTCCTCTGGAGATGGTCAAACACTATCAGTGAAAAATTTCACTGACGGGAACACTACACAGAAGGATCCCCACATTAGCATGAAGTTTAGTTTCAACCGCTAAACCAAAGGTCAGCAAGCTTTATTATCAAAAGAGCCATTTTTGATCTACTTTTGATCAAAAATTAAATCTGTATGGTGCTGCCAAACACACTTCAACCTTTAATGAGGGTGGCACAGCGCAAATATATTAGCCTGTCAACAGTACCAATGAGTGTAAATAAACATGTGACTACTATGCAGCGGGCTGTTTATGATCATTTGGTACTTTAACTTTGCATTTTTATTCCAGTAATACTACCATTTTTTGCATTCAAAGTTTGTTTATTTTTATTTATTTACCACACAACAGAAGAATTGTTAAATTGAGGGGGGAAAAAATCTATTAACATAAGATCTGCCACTTTTTTTTTTTTTTTCTGGATTTGGAATCCATAGGTAGGGGAACTCAGGACTAGACAGTTATATGTACATGTGTATAGGCTATACATGTTTTTCCATATTTGTATTCATTTATTATCAAAGCCACAGAGAGCCACTGGAGATGGACAAACAAGCAACATGTGGCTTGGCTGAGACCGGAAACATGTGAAAACGAAATGACAATGATCACTTCTGTTTGCATGTTTATTTCTTTAAATTCTAAACTTACACACCTTTACCAACTCAATATTAGTTCTGCTTCAACTGATATATTTTCAATAAAAACTAAAATTCACAAATTCAGACAGTATTCTCTGTTTTTATGTAGCATTGATTGACTAAAGTTTTTATTGTTTATTTATTTATTTACATTATTTTATAAGGAAGTCCCACTGAGATTAAATGTAATTTACAGGGGGGCACCCAACTAAGGTAGCAGCCATACACACTCAACATAAAATGCAACATATACAACATAAAATGCAGCATATACCAATACCCACAACAAAATAAA
Source organism: Paratilapia polleni (assembly GCA_015106735.1). Taxonomy (NCBI): domain Eukaryota; kingdom Metazoa; phylum Chordata; class Actinopteri; order Cichliformes; family Cichlidae; genus Paratilapia; species Paratilapia polleni. The sequence goes on from VUQI01012899.1 coordinate 42,202, forward strand.
AACAACCATGTGCCACCTTCACCACATTGTTTATGATGCCTTTAAATTCACCAATCAATATAAGCGTGTTTAAGTTTTCTTCTTTATTAAGTCACTGGCAGCGACAAAGTGATGCAGAGCAAGAAAAGGAAAGAGGGGAGGGAGAAGGAGGGCAGGAAGAAAAGTGGAGCAGAGTGAAATAAAAATGAGCAGAATCTGGGGAGGAAGTGAAGGAGAAAGAGGGAAAGTATGGGGCAACAAGTTGATGGGAGGGAGAGGAGGAGGGAGGGGGTGGAAAGACTGAAGAAGGGAGACAAGGTTGAAGAATGCAGTGAAACAACAGGGTCCTTGTTCCTGTTGAAAGAGCTGCCTCGTCACTTTGCCCTGTTTGGGGAGGGGGCTGTGACTAAAAGTGCCCCTCTATAAAGAGGGGTGGTGCAGGACTTGGACTGCCACCAGTAACCTAGATCCTAACAGAGTGATTCAAGTACGGACTACTTATGGGAACAGAAATTAGGTCAGTAAGCTGTTTGTGAAGCCAGTGCAGAAAAAGTGCAGTTCCTCTAGTGGCCACTTGAGGCTGGCTCGAAAACACAGACTGTATAAAAGACAGACGTAGCTTCCAGATCTGAATAGTAAAGCCTTAAACCTGCATTCTTTTTAATAGCCACCAGGGGTCAACTCCTCTGGTTGCACAAAGACTTCCAGAAGCATATTTGAAAATGGCCCTCTGGTCCTTCGCTCTGTCACCTCAACTCTTTCCTGATGATTTTATGAGCTCGCTAGTTTCAGGTCATACTGAATAAAACATGAAGTTCATTTTGTAAATTATGGTCATTATTAGAGTCAGAAAGGAGGTTAAACTAGGGTATGCTCATAGACTTGTCAATCACAAGTCCTTGGCCAATGAGTGTGTGGAGTCCCAGTGGGTGAACCAGTGGGTGATGTCACGGTGGCTACCTCCATCTTTCATGTACAGTCTGTGTTAGTAAACAATGCACCAAATTCAAAATAAAACAGGAAAATACCACAGGACAAGGTGCACACTCTTTCCTTAATGGCATACTGGCATTCAGCCTATTTTCCAATTACTGTGTCATCAAACACAGTCACAATTGTTGCCATTTTGTTAGGCAACTGTGGAAAAAAACAATAGATTAAACTGAGGAAACAATTTCATAATGAATAACAAATACTTACTCATCGAGCTCCTCCTCCTCATTGTGAGAGGTGTCCGCATACAGGTACTTGCTCATGTCAACGGGCCGTACACCTTTCCTCTGCCTGGGCTTGGGAGGTTCTGGGCCTGGCTGGGGGTCCGTGTCCTGGTCGGGCTCATCGAAGGGGTTCCCCGGACATGTCTGTGTCTCTGGTTCATCCGGGTCGTTGAATGGATTAGAGGAGTCGTGGTCATAGGAGGAATAATCGTCAGCCCGCTGCCGTAGGACCGGCTGGGCAGGGGGCTCTGTTTAACAGAGGAGAGAGAGCAATGACTGCATGTACAAATCATGTTACACCTAGACTGATGTTGTTTTTAAGCTTGTTTTCTCAGCATGTTGGAGAGACTGACGGCAGAGTGAATCAAAATAAATGGGAATGTAGTTTTGGGAAGCTGTACACCTTAATTGCCTGTTTGACTTTTCATAAACTGTGTGGATTGTTTGGATAATTTTATTTTGGTCATTTCAATATGCTAAAGCTCCAGGTCTCATCTCCTGTGTGGGCTCCTGATTGGTGCCTGCACAAATACAGGAACTGCTAACATGAGACACACGCGTGTCCCACACACAGCCACTACTAAATAAAAAAAAGCAACTGCATCATCCCCAGAACAAGTAAACCTTTGTGAAGTTTCAGCATTTTTAATAGGATAAGGACATCACAGAAGACATGTTCATACATAAAAAATATGAAAGTAAAAGCCAGGATTTTAGATTAAAGATCAGATCAAAGACATCTTAAAGAAGCAAACAAGCAGCAAAGTTGTGCTTTTATGTGTGTGGGACCGTGTCCCTCAAAAATAAATACCTGTCTACTCAGGTGGTCAGACAAAAATATTGGTTTAGGTGTCTGACTGAAAGCATTGAAGCCTGCTATAGTTACAGAGGATTACACACATTCATGGTATGTGCACATCCAAACCTTAAAACCGTACTGCTCATCATCCCACTGACATTTCCCAAAACAATACTAATACGATCAAAGCCAAAAGCATGTCACAATATATAAGTTATCAGTTATTATATATTAAAATGAAAATGAGTGCATTTTTGATCAGATGCTGGCAGAGTTTCACGTACCGTCCTCATCAGGATCACCAAATGGGTTGAGGTGGTTGGGATGAAGGTCGTCATCAGGCTCATCGAAAGGATTGGTGCTCATGGCAGGAGCCGTTTCCTGATCCTCGTCTTCCAGGAAGTTCAGCTTGTTAATCAGCTCTGTTGCCACAGAGTCCAACAAAAAGTCATTTAAATGAACAACAAACTACAGAGTCAAACAATTGTAGAGCAAAACATTTCCCAAAGTGCAAAGAACAAACATTCACAAAGCCAAATGCACCAAAATCTGCACTTCAGAGTGAACCATCCAATCTTGGATAAGAATTCCCACTAGCTGGGGAGCACTGCCTAAACTTCTTTGTTCCTCAACCATTTCATCCTTCTTCAGTCCATATACAACAGTAGCATTCTGGGAAAATTTGTGTGGTATGGAGGGTTACTATGGGAGACAGTGGAGAAAGCATGGTGTTGCTATGGAGTTCCTGGCTGGAGGGGCTAAGACGTGTGTACTTTATCTTTATCATACTCACTGTAGTTCAATTGCATGCTGCCAGGGTGTGGGTCAGTCTGAAAAGACTGTAAATGTGTCTGAGGTAGATGCCAAGAAATGTTGCTGAGAAACATGTGAAAATTGAAACAAGAAAAAAAAGGTGCTGTATGTGTCCCTGGGACTATATGTAGTGTGGCTATGTAAAGAGGTGATGGCTGATAAAAAAAAAAATCAGTCATTTTAGATAGTGGAAAACCTTTGTGTAAAGGGTGAGAGTAACAAGCTAAGTTTGGGGGATTGTTGTATATTACTAGAGGATCTTAATTTCCAGTAAACCAATGACTGGAGTTATTTGAACAAACAGTGAACACTAACTGATGATGGACTAACCAACAAAACTATTCAGCTAATCTTTGGCAGGAATAAAAACCTGTACTTTTGCTCCCCACAGCAGACGATTTGAGACCCCTAATTTATGAGACTTTTGAAAAGATCAAGAAGTTTTACAACTCTGCCCTCACAAAAAAGAAAAACAACACACCTTATTTAAAATTTGGGCAATCCCCCGCTTCAAGGTCATCTTCCTGTGCACCTCTGACCACTCGTACGTGCACATCTGCAATTTCACCACAGACCTCAAACTTGCGCATATAACAAAAAAAAGCAAAAAAAAAAACTTAGACCGACTCAACTTCATTGGTGTGAAACATCACTGGTGGATTAGAGCTGGGTATTCAGCTATGACCCAGTGGCCAAACAGTAGTGCTCACTGAAAGTCTACTGTGTCCAAGTGACGTCAGAGTAGCAAGCAGGCTACTATTTTTTCCAACATTCACAGGATTATGCAACACGAATCCACAGACTCAGATGGTAGCATACAGTTCTACATTAACAGCTTGACGTGTTTGAAGGGGTGGCATGGTTGTAGGTTGGACTTAAGCAGAGCTTTGCCTACCATCGTCTACATGTTGTAGCTGTGTACCGTCACCAGGGGACAGTGTTAAAATAGACCAACCAGTAATGTGGGCTACTCTTGTTTGTGTTGCTGCTCCTTTAGCTTAGTGCCTGCCGCAGAAAACAAAGAAGTCATGATAGACAAAGAGCTTCACAATAGACACAGAGTGAAACTGTGTGTTAAAAACAATGAAAACTGTCTGAGACGCTGTTTGTGCCTCTCATGCTGCTTTTTTGATCTTTGATTATTTTTTCACACTTCTTCCTCTTCGTGGTTAACTCCATTGTCACTTCTTTTCCTGTTTAAGCAAATTTTTCAACCAATCAGCATTCTACCTACACATAGATTCATCCCCGTCAGGCTAACCACTGTTGTTTTTTGGAGGACTGCACGCAAACACGTCTTTGTTGGTCCAAATTCCTTCACTTTGTGTAGACAAAGACCTACACAAAATGGACAAAAGCGCAGTACAATGAATTCTGCTTGTGGGAGAACATGCGGCATAAAGGACCTAAAATGAAAACGAAAACACAACCGGAAGCCATCCTATTCACCAGATTTGGTGACATCCTCTTCTTCCTCAAAATGAAATTCAGGTTGACGGCTGCAGATTTGAAATAGTCGAGACTCCAGAGCATATGGCTGAAGAGCCAGTCCAAATGGTCAGAGTGACACAGAGAAATCAAAAACCATCAACAGCACTGAAATTCTGTTTAGAGGTGCACAAGGAGATGGCCATGTAGGGGAACGCAACCAAATTTAAATCAAGTGGGGTTTTTGATTTTTATGGGCAGATTTGTGGAACTTCTTGATCTTATCTTGTAATGTTGGGTATTATTGAAGGCCTATTTAACTGCCCAAGTCTGACATCTAACAAAACAAAACATCTCACGAGCTTAAGATGGCGTGAGAATAACAAAGATTAAAAAATGTTCAATTTAGAACAAATATATTTAATTCCACTTTGAAAACAAAATAACTCAAATTTTGCTGGGGTGTTTTTTTTTTTTCATACCTAGTTTGGTTCACTACCAACTGCAGTAAAAGAATGAGAAAGGTCACATTGTCAAATAACACAAACAATAGGAACCAAAAGGATGAACACCAGCTGATGTGTTCACAACACCACGTACTGCAAATCACCACATAGACCACGATAAACCATACCACATGACCACGACACAATCACAATACCAATGTCAAGGAGGATCAAGGGATGTGGGGGATAGAGCCAAAGAGAGAGAGTAAGACAGACAGAGAGAGAGAGAGAGAACAGAACTGGAGGAAAATTTTAAAAATAAATATCTAGATACAAACCGTGGGACTGAATGGTAGGAAGGCAACACAATGCTCACAAGACAATGAAAGAAGAGTCATGGGATGAAGAGGGGTGAAAGAAAGGTGAAAAAAGACCTTGGGAGGAAGCAGCAGGCTTAGCTGTTGCTTTGCGTGCTCGCTTGGGAACACCACCATCATCATCATCATCATCCCCATGTAAGCAGCTGAGGGCATTCAACTGGTTTACTATCTCTGCAAATGACAGGTCCATACAGGAAGGGAGGGAGGAAGAAAAGCAGTGAACAAGGCAAAATAACACACCCCATTCAGAATGTTCACACACAACCACACCACACACTACAAAGTACATATATTCCAGTGCAGACTGTTGGTTTTGGTTTATATCAGCTGTATTTACTTCACAAATTTGCAAATACATACACAGATTAGTGTGGAGGAGCCCTGATGTAACAGCACTGCTAGATCAACCATCAAGCTGGTAAGATGTACACTATACATTTTACAGATTTATAGTTCAAACAGGCACTGGCAGTGTTTCCCACACAACTTTGCTTGGACAGACCACCTGAGGATAGCCAACCAGTATATTTGTTGACTCATTTTTGCACTTTGAATTTAATTTAATATTTTTTTAACCATAGAAGAACATGGCACCATCCATGATCGATTTACTAGTAGACAATCGGTTTGCATTTACTTTGAAAGTTAGTTGGTGATAACTAGCTAGCCCTGGCCCTTCCTGTCTTGTGTTTCTCAATAGCAACATGGTTCATTGGCCAGGTGATTATCTGTTTGTTGCGTCTTACATCATCAGCCTTTTCCGGGTCCAAACGCTCCTTCAGTTCCCAAAAGCAAAGAAGCACTGGGCCAACACTGAGATTCAAAAACCGTCAAAACTCTTTCAGCTCCAGTAAATTAATCAGTTTGGCTGTTCTTCCAGGTGTTACAATAAAGTGTAACATCCAGGTATGCATGAAAGGTTCAGTGGAGCTAGAAGTTAGGAGAAAGTTAGCTAGCCAGTTGACCTCTGGAGATGATATACCATGTTGTGACTGAAGTAATTCTAAATAAACAACAGCCATATGCGACAAACGACACATATGAAAGACTGAAAGACGACACCCAAAAACAAACTTCAGCCAAGAGAACATCTGAGATGAGCCCATCCACAACACAAGGTTAGTCATTAATATGTTGCTGTGTGTTTGGATTACTCGCTATGAAGAAGTCCTGATCCTAAGCTTAATGTCCACACTGAAATATTAGTTGGCCCGAGAGGGAATCTTTTCGGAGGCATTTAAATATTTGGTATCATGTTAAAAAACTAAGCTTACAGATGTGCTACACAAGGATAGTGCTAATAAAAAGCTAGACAGGCCGAGAGTGATAGCTGTTAAGTTTTGGGGGGCTCAGGTCTTAAAAAGCGAGACAATGCACCGTAGCACATTAAAAAGACAATTGCCTCATCCAATGCAGGAGAAGCTTTGAACCAGGAAAAAAAGTCCCAAAGACTATGAATAAAATCTATAGCACCTAAAGAGTGTGGACTTTGATATCATTCAGGTATTTCGACAGAGAGTCTCTTGTCCTGTGGTTGAACGTACTCTAACCCCACATCTTGGACTGAAGCTGGCGACAGCAGTCCTCCTTCTGCACTCGGGATTCACTTGAAACCGGCAGCGGGTGCTTCAGTTCAAGATGGTGGAGGTGAAGTTTATCCCCTAGAGAAGAGACTCACTTAAGAAGTAGTTAACTATATTACTCAGTTATAAAATATTTGCAGAAGAAATTATGCTCTGTGGGAAACACTGCAATGGCACTGCAGTGGCAAAGGCAAGCACACAGCCAATAGCTTAAAAAAAACTACATATATATATATATATATATATATATATATTAGAATTACATTTCTGATAAGTTTTAGCTTTCAGCTTGATAAGTAAATAAGTGACACTGAAGAATAACTAACATGCACATATAAACACACACACACACACAGAGGTTTATTGAGGTTTTCTAATTTACATAGTGCATATAAAAAGACAAAAGAGAACATGTGTTTTACAGGGTATGTGTTGGTTAGCCTAGTGTTAGTATTGCTGTGGATGCTTGCTGGCTTGTAACGTAGGTAGCATTCAGACAGGAATATGATAGTAGGGAGTTTTGGCAGCTTGGCCTGGCCTTTGATTCAGAGATGCTGCTAGTGAAGCATAGCTGTAGGCGCTCAATGCATATACATATAAATGAGATGAAGAGCAGAGAAGGGAAAAGAAAGGGGAGAAAGCATGAAGCTTAACATGAAGAGGTGGCGCTTTGAAAAGTTGGATTAAGCAAAGCAAGAAGCAGCACGGCCCATACATGGGACCATAGAATGAATCATGTATGCAAGGAAGGAGCCAAGCCACCATCAGTCTGCCAGTGCGACCAACACAAGAAGAGGGAACGAAGGATAACAGGCATGTGGGAAAGTGGAAAGCAACAGAAAAAACCCTGAAGCAGACAAAGCACGGCAAATAAACCTCATCAGTTTACAAACTCTCACTTTTATTTATGTGTGGAAGCAAACACACGCAAACACTCTCACAGAAGCATAAGGTGGGGAAAACAAAGAAACCAAGAAAGAAGCAAAGTTGATGATCCAAATGAAGCCTTTGTCCTGCTTATTATTGTTGGGGTGATTATTCAGGAAGTTTGGCGTTTTTGGCACTGAACCGACTCGTTCCAGCAGATATATCAGTGATCTTACAAAACCAAATTTAAAAACTGTTTTTCCAATGTTTTACCTGTGATCTTGGCAGCTTTCTCCTCCTGGTTGACCCTGTTCTCCTCGTCCTCCTCATTCTCCTCCTCAAAGTCATCCAGGTTGCCAATGTCGGCCTGTTTCATGCTCATCAGGCTGGCCAAGCTCTGCATGTCCTCGTCACTGGACAAGAAAAACAAAACAAACAATTTACACAAACAAATACAATCCATATTCACAGGCAGCCAAAATACTTCAAAACAGACAGAACAACAAAAATTAAGGTTCACACAATTCAACTTTCACCTAGCAACAACTTCATCCCACATAAATTTATAAAAGCTCTCCATCTCTGTCACCACTCACTCATTTCTTCCCTCTAGACCTCCATTTTTACACCTAAAACTTCAACATCCCTCCTCACATTTTAAAGCTTTTGACTCCAGCCTCTTCCCCACTGATGCATTTCTACATTATTTCTTATATTTTATGTAGTCCTCTGTGCCCCCCCACCCACCCCACAGTCCCTCGATACCACCACTCCATCATAATCGCTGTATTCTCCTCTCTGTTCTTTGTGTTTGGTGTTTCCCAGGCCCACGGGCTCATTTGAACTGCTGTGATGGAGTTTGTTTGTGTGTGGTCGACATCATTCCCCGAAGGGTTAACAAGGGTTACGCGCCATCGACCCGCCATCCGCGCCACAACAAAGGCCTTGCCACTTTGCTCATGCTCAGTGTATGTGTGTCTATGTGTGTGGGGAGGGGTATCTTTAAATGAAAGTTGCTGCTATCAAATTAGAATGAATAACAAACAGAAAACACTGACTGAAAGCGTGTCTTCAAATGAAAGATGGTGGTTTAATATGTGAAAATGATTGACAAATGTCAGTGTGTGTGTGTCAGTGTGTGTGTATGCCTATAAATAAACTGATGGATAAGAGACAAAAAAAAAAAAAAAAAAAAAAAAAAAAAGTAAACGG
>VUQI01012902.1:3476-64356 GCA_015106735.1 Paratilapia polleni
ATTTATATAGAACCCTTTTGTTCTTTAAAACTGGGAATGCTGATAAAACATGTAGCACAAGAAGAAGTTTCTTGGATGATGTGATTCCAAAGACTTGTCCATTGCTGTCACTTTGTGTCAAAAGCTGCCACTTCATAGCAGCCATGTTACAGCGGCCGTTTTTCAGGTCTCCGCAAAGAAGCATCCAATTCACTTCAGCTGGAGATGCAAAGTGACGAAAGTGACTAACGTGACTCTGCAGTTCGTGTTCTTGACAGAAAAAGGAGACGATGGCAAAGAGGAGGATCAGAGACGACAGACGAGAGGAGAGAAAAAGGCTGATCTGATTGGTCAGGTTGGAGTTCCCGAGAAAATGATTGGTCAGGCTGAAGCAACAACGGTTTTGATCGATTGCCAGGTTGTCATTTGAAATGCCATCAGAGGAAGTGGTCACTCATCATCTTGATGAACTCTGGCACCTTGGACCTGGATAAATGAAAAAAAAAAATACAGAAAGGATTAGGAAGGAAAGTTAAACACTGGACACAAACAGCAATGGAACATGGAAAAGACAAAATAATAAAAATAGGAACTCTGCCCACTTATAAGGGAAAAAGCATTGAGTGTCAGTAATTGAAACGGTTCACCTTCTGGGAAGCACTGGTCACTAAAACACAATTAAGGGTAAATCTAATATGGTATTTATTAGATTTGATGATGGTATTTATTTTGCTTAAATGGTCATTTTGTCCTGATGTTGATGTCAGAGGAAAGACCAGAGAATAGCAGATACTAAGGTACATCCTCTGGTGACTATGACTATTCACATCATACTTCTCAACATTCTCGACTAGCCCATTCTAATTCCCAGGGCATCAAACACTGCTGTTTTGTCAAAGCTGCTGCTACCTTAAAGCTACACACAAGGTGTCCTTTTGTGGTGGTGCCGTGATGTAACGGATATATGGTAATAATGACATGGGACTCACTCCTAACACATATTGACTCTGTGTGACTGTTGTTTAGGACCCTTGGTGTCACATTTATAGGCAAAGGCAAAGCGTCATCTTTCAAAGTAAAGGGTTAATATTGTGAAAGGTGTACTTTTACCTAAAGCACAATCTTTTCTTCAACCTCACCAGACAGGTTTTGGTGTCTACAGCTAACTAAGCAGTGAGTGAAAGTGAAAAGCAGTAAAAAGCACCTAAAAAGGAAATTAATCTGGAAGTGCAAAACACAAAATGCAAACTTTAGTCTCCTGATTGACAAACTTGGCCATCTCCCCTCAAACCTCCTAATGCAGACTTTATTGCTCTTTAAAAATCAACTGTTATAGGTATTGGTGCAATATTGCCACTGCTGGTGCATCAAGGCACCAATGCTAAAGGAAATCTTGTGCACAGTTCTGCAATGCTAGCCGTATCTGACAGAACAGCGGTAGTTGATGGAAAGAGATAGGTTTCGTGTATTTTTCTCTAAGTCTATCTTAATCTTAACATGACAGGAAGATCATCTCCTTAACTAAGAGTCCTCGACTCTTAGTTAGTTGTTGCTGAGGAGCAACAAATGTCTGAAAACTTACAAATGACATTCAAAGTGGATGCTTTTCTAGAACCCACACATCAACAGTGACCAAATGGGCTCAATTCACACCCTGATGTATGATTTGAAGTCACAATCAGGAATGTAAAACAAGAAGGGCATATATTCATGCAAGTATTGTTAGCCTACTACATTCACAGCTAGATACTGAAGGTAATACACATAAATATCTTGGTGCATTTGGTTCCTCTCTGATGCACTTAAAGTTACCAGAGTCATGAATGTCCTAAGAAGGTAAAACATGTGTAATTAAACCAATAAAGACATTGTTTTTTTTCCTTCACTGCAAATTCTTTGCAGATAAGAAACTCTGTGTGGTTTTGTCTTAGGTAATGCCTGCTCCTTATCAATAACCTTTGGTACCTCAAGACTACAGATCATCAGAAAATAAGCTCAATTACACATTAAACCATGCAACAATGTGATTGTAGAGAAAAACACAAACAACATATATTCAGCTCAAAACAGTGACAAACACACAGTCACACATTAAAAATCGCACTTACTGCCAATCTGTTGTTAAAGTGTACCCAGACCAGACAGAAACTCTCATGTCCGTGGCTTTTGTTTTTAGCCAGCCTAAATATCCTCAGTTTTTCAAATTAATTCAAATGATTTGATCTACATGCTGTCTGTGTAAGTTTTAACCTTTTATTCCTGCATTTTGCTGACAGTAAAAACAATGTAAATAAATAAATGTATTCCAGCTCATAAAATCGAATAATAAAGCTCAGCCACAACCCTGGCAGATCAGCTGATCAACATGATGCCAGCCCACATCAGCTGATACCCTTCAAACATATCCAATTAGCAAATCTCATATCGGGCACTCTATTTAAGCTGCTTTATCCTGCCCACAGTTGCTGCACATCTACAAGCCGCTTTGCAACCCACCTCCTTACCAGCTCCTCCTTTCATGCTGATTCTGACTTTATCAATGGGCTGTGATCTGCTCTCCCTACCACTAGCTTTCCATGTATGCACACAGAAGGGGTGAGCCATGCCACCAAAAATAAATAGTGGTCCTGACTCAACACTATTCTATTCTGCACATAGAGAATAAATTTATTGCGTGGATGTAGCCTTTAGAAATAACCACAAATACTGCAAAATTCCAACCAATAAAGAGATTCACAAAAAATCCAATAGAAGAATCCAGTAGTAGAAGTAATAATTCAAATTCAATGTGGATATATTAGATTTTATCTTTATGTCTTTAATTCTAGCTTTTATTCTTGGAAACCAACAGAAACTCTTTACCAATATAATTTTTGACCAGTTCAGTCCCCATTAAAACTAATATTATATTTGTGATGTAAAGTCAATGAGATTTCTAATGGTCCAGTTGTATTGTAATTTTTAAATAGTTAAAAAGTACACAGACAACACATGAAGGAATGTCAGCCAGCTGATGGACAAATTATAACTTGCCATGCTTGGAAACAACCCTAAAATTAGAAACTTCCAATTTATTCACTGAAAGCAACACAAAACACAAAAATTAGGTTTACTCTGTACAGTTGAACTTAAATGATCTTTATTGGAGGGATGTTTTGTCTGCTTGTGATTTCTGGTGGAGTTCTTTAAATGAAGTTTCTGTACGGGTCTTCGAATGACTGATTCTTTGGTTTGAGTTAAAGGTACAACAGCAGATTAGTTTATAAGTGAAATCTTCTGACCATTCAGGGGGGAGGAGATGTTGCTGCGTTTTACATTTGTCCCATGGGGTTTGGCCCATCACCCATGGCAGCGGCAGAGTGGTGTGCTGCGGCCAGTGAGAGAGGAGTCCCATCCGACGTCACGGTAACCTTCTCCTCCTCACGGCGCTTCAGACAGGCCGCCTTTGGATTCAGGTTTCGCTCTGGACAGAGGGACAAGAGAGGCAGAGAATATTAATATTTCAGTTGTTTTCTTGCCTTCTTATGTCTGTTTCTCGGCGAGGTATCTCCTTCAGTTGGATCCATGGAGCTCCATAGACTGATGGCAAAAACCCAAAAACTACAGTTTAGAAGAATACAATCAACAGGTGCTACTACTGCCCTCTCCTGGAGACCCTGGAACACTACGTGTACATGTGTTTAAGTTAAAGTTAGAATCCAAGCATACATTAATCGAATGGAAACATCTGGATGTCTCAGGTACCATTTTAGACAAAATTCACTCACATAAGTGGAGCTCTAGATACTTTTTAGAAACCTTATATTTGTGATGGGATTTTGTTGAAGCCTAATCCAACTATGACAAACCATACACTGTTTTAAACCTTTATTTAACCAGGAAGTTACACAGTTCTCTCAGAGTAAACCATTTTCAGGTATGTTTTCAGTTCTGTTTCTTTGTCTGTCTGTCAGCAAGATTACAGAAAAACCACTGAGCTGAATTTCATGAAACTTAGTTGAAAGGTGGAGCGAGGGCAACAGAGGAACTTGTTAAATATTTGAGTGGCTCTGGATTACTTTCCTAAAAATGGCCAAAAAGGGCATCGGCCTTGGCATTAGCAGAGACTGATCTCTCTGAGTTCTAGTTAGTTTTTTCATGTTATTTGTGGACAGACAAATGTATGTAACCAGTCTCATTCTTCATGAAAAGGGTTCAAGGTCACTGATCCTTTTATTGGGTAATTTTCAGGCTGTTTTAAAGGATTAAATGAAGACTTCAGATTTATAAAAACTAAATTACAGTCAATTAGACCATAAACTCATCAGGAAAGTGATTACTGAGATCACAGAGCAAGGGACTTTAATACAGGTTTAAATGACTTCCACAATAGCTTCACTTTTCAGAACGGAAGCTATGTCCATATTTTATATCCATTCTATGTACAATACATACAGTGCAAATGTATGTATTGTAATGCAATGCAATGCAATGCAAATCATCACAACGGACTCCTTCTTCTACAATTAGAGAACAAGCAGAGTAGAGTGTGTAGTATCTCTGATTTATATTGTTAGCTACTGAGGTTAAAAGTCACGTGTCTTCATTTGAAACTGACCTCGGACTTGTTGTTCCAGACTGAGGATGACGGCCACAGCCTGGTGCAGGATCAGTAACTTTGTCTGAGGTTTGTCGCTCTTCAGGTGCAGCTGGACCATCCTGCCCAGTTCCTTGAATGCCTCGTTGATGTCACGGACGCGAAGACGCTCCCGTGCGTTGTTGGCCATCCTTCGCTCCCTCTCTCTCTCCATCTTCTGCTCCGGAGTGAGGTCCTCATCATCATTGTTGCTACAGAGACCAATGGTGAAGACAAGGACGAGAAAGGGAAGAAGAACCATGGGATGAAGGCAGGAGAGGAGGAGAGGGAGGGGGAGGATTTGAGGATGAAGGCACCGTTTTGCTTTTTTTTTTTGGTTTTGTTTTTGCTTGTTTGGAAACAGACACCATGCTGGGCTGCATTTTGGCTTTTTCCAGGGATAGCTTGTTTTTTGCTAACTTAGTCTCTGTTTGACATATCAAGCAGCAGTTTGAAGATAGTTCTTGAAATAACTAAAACTAGTATGAAACAAAAAGAAATAGGTTGCAGACAGCCTCGGTTTACTTGGGATGCTCTCTTAAATCCACTAGGTAAAAACATAAAAACAGTTAAAAATAATGGTTCACTTGCATCACAGAAATAATAAAAATCAATCTGGTGCAATGCTGGCGGAAGAGACTTTCTTCTACAGCACAAACACACACAGACTGTTGTTTGCACAGCAGCACTAATTAGATCAGTTCTCCCACTCGGCACTGGGATCAGCTGGTCATGCTACTTTCATATCACTTATGGTAACTCATCAGAAGGTGTTTGTGTTTTACAATACATACTGTATACTACAGCATCGTAACAGATACTGTCTGCTCAAAATTGGAATATACAATATTTCTTCAACAGAGTGACACTGGAGGCTGATTTAGTTTATCATGATTTATGTATCTAGAGTGAATAGATCCATAATAACGTGCATCAAATTTTTTAACATTCAAGGTAACGCTGCATAACACAAAAAGCTAGCTGTAAGCCACTTTACGCAGTGCTTAACTACGTACAAAAGCTGTCTTTTCCCATCTGATATCTACAGTGGATATGATGCTGACAACCCACTTGACGTCCTCGTGAATGTAGACATGTGTTTTTAACTTGGAGAAATATTCAGGACTCAGGTTTGTTATGCTATAAGCAGCTCACATTTTAAATACAAACTAAATACAGTTTGGGTTTGGCATCTAAAGGCAGATGCTGGGGTGGTGGGAGGATTGAAAAAGCAGGCAGAGATGTAGGGGAGGAGTGACTCTGACTTGTCAGAGGTAGACATGAGAAATTGTGCAGCTTAAACAGACCTCCGAATTGGGAAGGTGTGTTTGGTATATGATGAATATTGTCACGAGCTGCTAGTATCAAGTAGAGATGAAGAACCAGAGGTTTACAGAGGTTTTGGTAATTGGTGTGACAGGCCAAAACACAATCTTTGACAATCTTTTGGGGTAGAATGACAACCTAAATAACCACTAATACCACAGATTTTGTTAAACTGATGCAAACACATGATTAGTTATGCATATGGTTGCCTGGTAACCAAGTCAGTCATTTCAACTCAAGGCTAAAGGGCCTTCTCACAAATCTCTGCCACTTTTAACCCTTTCAGGACATTGGGCTGCTCACTGCTACTAATTGTCTGCCATGCTATATTCTGTTGACAAAACAAGAGTGAGAGACGTCCTAAAAATTGTGCGTTCACTTAGTTTATGTCGAGAAGGAAAGTTTGAACTGATATTCAGTTTTTAAGTAGGCAAACTGTGTGATTCTTCTGAAAAGAAGATGTGCCAGATTAAGATCATCCATGAATAAAGATTATCAGACTGCACACCCCTGCCTGTAGGCTAACTCATTTCCAAGGCCATAACATCAAAAAGAATTTATGGCATTCCTCTTTTATGACAGTTTAAGTTAACAAGCTATGCAAATGTGTGTTTTCTTGCTGGATCACATGACAGTATGCTCCCAAACCCTGCAAAAACAGCACACGCATCCATTTTTTTAAAATTATGTTCCTCATCTTCATCTTCAAAAAACCTTCAGTATCATCATAATCATCAACCTCATAATCATCAACATGACCGCCACCATCATGTACAAATTTCTGGGTTTGGGATCCAAATGTTTCTGATTCAGTCATCCTCCAGGTGAAAAGAAACCACGATAAACAGCTTGTTTATCTTAGGAGGGGTGAAGGCTGCTCAGCTGCATCCAGGATGGGAAAAAAACAAACACTTTTTATCACTTCAAATTTAGCTTGCTTAAGTGTTTACATTCATAATGAGTAGGTTTCACACCTTTAAAACATGTTAAAAACCTTTTTTTTTTCCTCTTTTTTTTTTCAAGCTTTCTCGCTAACAGCAAGAATATCCATAAGTGTTTCTGTTGCAGTTGATTTCCCGACCTCGACGCAGCGAGACAACACTTCTTTGAGAATATTGACTGTGGGCTCTACTCTGTTGCGTGAGAAACAGTTAAAACCAGGCTCAAGACCATGGAGAGACTGACGGGATCAATGAGGACCTGAATGTCCACCAGGAACCTCTGTTCCTATCTCGACAGCGCTGTATCAGCTCCAAAAACCTGACCAGCAGCTGAGTTAAAAAAAGGGGGGTGCCTGGTGGACACAGGGACTCTGTGTAGAAGAAGTCTCAGTATTTACTGAAATATTTAGCTGCTTCTCAACACACTTGGTCACTTCATCAAAGTCCAGAGGCTGGTTCCCAAAACACTCAAAGCTTTAAGTCCTTCCATCTTGTCTTTCTCTCCAAAGTGGCAAAAATACTTTTTAATTTTTTTTAAATGAAGTAACTCGCACTTCAATTATTTAGGGGAAATAGAGATAATAGAATGTAATAATCAAGAATTCTTCCTCTTGATTTTTCATGTAAATGTCTATCTAGTTTTCTCCTGAAACCTGCTATTTGACCTTTTTATAACTTCTTCCTTTATCCCATGAAAATGTTGATCACATATTGGTTTACAGGCCAATTTAAGTATGATATCTTGCTCTGTTTCTGTCTCTTGTACAGCTTTTTATCAGTGGCATATGGAATCAGGAAGGTCTCCGAGCACTGAGGTGTTTTGGGAAAACACGTCCCAGCCCAGCTGAGGGTTTTGATGGAAGCGAACGTCTAAGAGGTGGGCGGGGTTACCTAGATCTTGACCTCTCAATAGATTTGAGCTCCTTGCTGTCTGGGTCCTCCTTCTTGGAGTCCAGGGCCTTCGTGTCCTGCAGGAGGTTCTCGTCTCCTTCGTCCTCAGACTTGATCTCCGAGCTGACAGAGGAGGTGCTCTGGCCCTGAAGACCTCCGGACAGAGCTGCAGGAGAAGAGAGGAGAGGAGAGGGGTTAAAAGGTGCAAACAGATAAATACAACAGATCACAATCATATGGGCCTGCTGAATAGAGAGCCTGAATAGAGAGCATGGGATACTGTTGAATACTACAGTATTAAGTAGACTTTTGCATGTCTGTTGTTTTTAGGGAGGAGCCTGGGGGTGGATGGATGGGGGTATAAAGAGTTACACATCTAACTTAATCACTCACTGCAGCATCACCAGCATCAGTTTATTTACACCACGAATACATTATACATTAACCAAAACTATCAATTGTATAATACAAATTGAGTCAAAAGTTTGGGGCCACTTTAAAATATCCTCACTTTTATCCTTGCACTACTGAAAGATAAGCTGGAGACCGGGCTGCAAAACTGAGCAAGAGGACAAATGCATCAGTGTCTCTAGATTGAGAAACAGATACCTCACAGGTCCTCAACTGGCAGTTTCAGTAAATGGCTGGCTACCCTTTAATTCACACATTTTTCACCTGTGCTACCACAAGTGGAAAACGGTTGCTTTTTAATGATCAGTCAGCCTTTTAACACGTTAATCTTGCATTAGGTGACACACGGTGACACTGAACTCAGGACTAATAGCTGAAAATGGGCCAAACGTTTCTTGATTTATAACTAATATTTTATTACGAGCAAAAAACACACTTGCCTACATGAAATAGTGGAACCAGTATGCAAACTGTTACTAGTTTCACAGCTTATTTTATAGTTTCAAATGGTATCCACACTCCTATATATTGTGTACATGAAAAAACTATGTTTATATATTAAATGTTAAATGTGTATTCTTATATTTGAGCCATCAACCCTGATTCTACGATGTTTATGTGATAAAATATTTCATATTAAATAGAGGCATCTGCTATAAAATCAAGTGGCCTGGTTACACACCATGTGAAGATAATATTGCATTTACATTATATTCTATAGAGCATCATAACAAGAGCTGGGTGGGTAATATAGTAGAGGTGGAGATATAAGAATGAGACAGATATCTGTTACAATTAGGTGAACCCAATATAATCACTAATATGCTGATTTAAAAAAGGGACTCACAATTTGTATCTATATTTGGTTTCACTTGTTGCACAAATGAAAAACAGTTAATTTAGGTCAGAAGCCATGCATGGTCTTCCTCTTCTTCACAGTCTGCCAACATGAATGCAGCATCAGTCCTGGTTGAACACCGCTAATTCTCCCGTCGACCTCCAAGATGGCGTCACTGGAGAGTTGTGGTGCAGGCGTACAGCCTCTCTACCCTCTGACTGTCTCTCTCCTCGGCTGAACAGTGCACTCTTTATTTGACGTCTGTATGGATCCGTCACTGGGACGCTGCCAGCATCTCCGTCAACACAAAACACTTAAGCACTGTGTTCCCCCCGACCCACACACACACACACACACACCAGCCAACTGTCGGCCATTTTGAATCCCCGTCTGCCTGACTGGAGGCATTTTGTGAGCAGCTTTGAGTGACGGCCTGTGTTTGGTTTGTGTGTCT
This sequence comes from Paratilapia polleni, assembly GCA_015106735.1. Taxonomy (NCBI): domain Eukaryota; kingdom Metazoa; phylum Chordata; class Actinopteri; order Cichliformes; family Cichlidae; genus Paratilapia; species Paratilapia polleni. The sequence continues at coordinate 12,932 of VUQI01012902.1, forward strand.
GCGTGTGCGCGTCTCTTTACATACAATCGGCTGTGTGTTTGTGCATAAATAGCTGCGGCAAAATAGACGTTAAACTGTGAAAAGTGACTTTGTGCTTCTGAATGGCTGATTGATAACACGCAGACACAAAATGACACCGCTGGAGACAAACATGAAATTTAGCGATGCACCTCCATTTTAATTAAAGCTTCTTCTCATGGCTGTCTCTTTTGTCTTACTCACATCCTTCCTTCAAGTCCTCGCTTCCTTTACTGCCCAGCTTTCTCAAAAGCTGTGAGCAGAGGTTAAGTCTGAAGTGTGTTAATGCTGGAAAGCTGCGTGGTGTTAACTAAGTGCTATAGCACAACGCACTGCACAAAAGAAATCTGAAAATGAATCAAGGTCCTGAAAGTGTGCTTTGTCCAGCAGGCACTTAATGTGAGCAACACGGTGCCACATGAACAGAGTTTTCTGCCAAAGCAAGAATAGTTTTGTTATATATTTACTGCATTGCTATGTCATATTTATCAGTAACAGATGCTAGTGTATATCTCTTTCATATTCCTCTAATATTCTTTGTTTTCCTTTTTTACAGTTATTGTTTCTGATATTATATTGTGTTATCATTGTTAGTACATGTCATGTAGGAAATCTGTACTTGAGAACATCAAGTACAAGTCTTTCTGTTTTTTAAGTACAAGTACTTTTGGACAAAGCAAAGCTACTTTCAGTAGAAAAGAGCTGCCAATCCTGCCCCATGAGCTCTGCTTCTGCTCCAATTATCATTATTATCATCACTGTTTATGAATCATTCGTTTTTGTCTTTAATAGTTATTCTTAATTTATTATTTTCTTTGGTCTTTGTTTTGGTGAAATCGAGTTAGAAAATTGTTGCCATTTTGAATATTCTCTGGAAAAATGGTAGATGTTCTTCCTGTTTAATTCATTTCTTTGTTGTCAACATTTATTTTTACGGACATTTCTTATTCGTTGTTGTCCTCTTCAAAAAACTGTTAATAGTGACAGAAACAAAAAAACCCCATTATCATTATCAATTAGACAGTAACAGAGAGGACAAGGAGCAGTGTATTTAGGTGATCACAGGGCAGCTGACATAGATATTAATGACTGCGTGGGAGGAAAAAAAAACATTCATTTATAGGGGATGTTGCAGCACAGCATTTATCTGTAACTTATGTGTATGCCTTTTTTTTTGCCTTATTTAAACAGGATTTTAGCAGTGCAGAGCAGCAGCTTAAAACATAAAGTGCTGCCAGTTACAACTGACTGCTGGTTAGTATGCAGTTTTAATGGGCCTCGCTTTAGTCAATATTTCATACTTGTGTTTAATGACAACAGAAGCAGAATTTGGCTGTAATATTACATAGTAAATGTGAGTACAGACAGCAGCAGTTAAGCTTGAACTAGGCTACAGTATTAAGGCCTACATAGTGACCATTTTTGTTTGTCATTTTGTAGCTGTTACAGGCCTATGTGTGCAAGTGCATGGTTTAAATAAATAACTGCTTTGCTAAATTTAACGTGTGATTTCCTGCTCTTTTCAATCAGAACAATATAAATTAAATTGCAAAGGCAGATTTACAAATCCTTATTGTTTCAGATTTTTTTCCTTTGGTTGAGTGGACCAGACAGTGGTAACAGTAGCATATTTAAGACAATAATAGTGAAAGAACTGTTTAAGAGAATAATTTCACCAATCCAGAACTCTGTGAGCAATAACATAAAGAATTATGGTTAGACTGGATGACTCTGCACCACATGCTTTATGGTCGTCTGAAGACCTTGTTCAATTTGGGTGAACCAATCATTAAAATGATGTAAGTAATATAGAAATGAACTTATCAGCACATGTTACATTGAAATAACATCACCCAGTCTGCTGTGGAGATAAAGCCATACATATTGCATAAATATGTGCATAATATACCATCAATATTGCATATAATATAAATATTAAAGTTAATAATTTTTATGAAGTTGAGAAGACAGAGGAGGAAGCCACAGGTCTGCCACTATAATTGTGCACTTGCTGCCAAATCCATTTTAATAGCCTTTATTTACAGCCTCTAACAACCTCAACTCTCTCCCTCTCTCTGTGAGTTATGAACGGATGCAGAAGTAAGGAGTTATAGCTTCTTCTTCTTCTGCCAGAGTGTGTGTATGTGTGTTTCTCTCTCTCTCACCTCATTACACACTTGGCTGTGGTCGGCGCTGGCTGAACTTTGCTGCCAGCAGAGTCATTTTCAGTCTTTAAAATTGAGCACAGGGCTAATTTGCTACACAGTGCGCTCATATACACTTTTCCCTTCTCCATATTCATATCGCACGTACGGTGTATTTGTTTACCCCGCTCTGGTGGTGAAGTGCTTTGCAGCTTTCTGAACCTGACTCAGGTAGTTTCCCAGCTTTCTTTTCCCCCATTTTAGCTCCTATGTCTTTTTCTTCTTCTGTGCATTTTCTGGTTGCTCTTTTATTTTTTGTTGATATATCCTGTGCTGGGATTATCTTCCAGATCATATATTTTCTCTTTCTCGTCTCAGTTTATTTCTTCTTCTTTGTTTAGACTACTTGATTAATTGCATGACTTCATCATCTACTTGGGAGATGGCACTTTTACTTTTTTCTTTGATTGTTCTATTGTTTTATCTCATGTTTTCCCATCATCTTTACTCATTTTACTCTCCTTCTTATCAGTATAAGGGGTCAGAAAAACTCCTTTTTTGTGCTTGCATACGAACAAATCCATGATTGGCCTCTGCCTACATGGAACAGAGGCAGATGTTGGTACTGTCTGTCCATCACTGCCTCTTTGTTTCTTTCTCTGGACATTGTTCTTGTTTATGAAATAAAACATCTGCTAAAAAGCAAAGACACAAACAAGAGTACAGGTACTTCCTTTCTTTCTTCTGCGTATGTCTGAATCGAAGTGATTTTGTCACATTTTTGAGGTTGAGAAACAGGTTTATGCTTCGGTGTCAGCAAAGGAACACTGATCTGGTCACACTGGCAGATGCTGCGTTTATGGAATTTATCTTTGAGCGTGAAGGGTCTCACCGCGGTACGGGTCAGGCTGGCTGAGGTCCGGCGAGGTGGCCGACTGAACCGGCAGCTGAGGCACTGGCACCTGACCCGCCATCGAGTGTCCTCCACGCAAACCGCCCACGCTGCCACCGTCTTCTCTGTGAGAGCCCACCTGGAGAACAGAGAGAGGAAAGGCATGAGAAAGAGTTTCATGTCAACAAACAGCTGCTCTGATTCTGTCTGCAGTCAGGACTGGGAAACAAAAACACCTTCCAATTTCTAAGTCCAGATGCAATCTGAACCTTTTTCTGGTCTGATGTTCTCCAGGTTCTTTTGTACAATATCTTAACTTTTGTCATTTCTGTGGAGGTTTTCTTAACCAGTATTTTTAGTTTTTATATCATCAGCCTTCTGTATTTAAGGGAGTTTGACCTTGATTAAAAACAATGATGTGTATATGTCTGTCTGTCACTATATGCCTATCTGTTCTCAGCCTTAAGACCACTGATTCCTACTGATGAAGCTTTGAATTTGTTTTTACAGATTTATAGGTGTAGTTTAAAAAACACTCAGCAATTTCAGTTCAGTTTTATTTGTATAGTGCCAGTTCACAGTTGCCTTAAGCCACTTTATATAGGAAAGTAATGACCCTACAATGTAAAAGAGAGAACTGCAATGGTCAGATTCCTATGAGCAAGTACTTGGCAATGGTGAGAAGGAAGAACTCCCTTTTAACAGGAAGAGACCTCCTGTAGAACAAAGAGAGACCTCGGATGACAAACAAAACACCTAGACACTGGATTTTTGCCAAAGTTAATTAGGCAGGGTGATAATGTGCTTTTATTAGGGACTATTTTTAAAGGTGGATTAGCACATACTTCAGGCTCTTGTGAGTTTTTCTGGCAGCAGGATGGCTCATGTTGAATTGAATCCGAATGTACTACAGTGCGTCTGTTCAGGATAATAAGGAACATGTCACCCACTGCAACATGTGCAACACTGATGTGTTTTCACTAGTTTTTTGCACAACAATGGATTTCTGTGGCTTTGTTGTACAGGCAATACCCTTTTAATCAGATCAGTTCACTGATGGCTTTGGTTATTTTGCGTGACTTTCTGACCATAAAAAAACAAAAACCAAAATATTACTACATATCACTTTTTTCACTGAGCACTTGGAAGTCAGTACACACAGTAATTTTGTTTTTAAACTGAGTTTATAACAGTTCCCAATCAGAGTTTTAAAAAAATCTTTTTAGTATGGCTTTTTATTCTAAGTTATGAAGCAACTGCTTGATTTTCCTGCCAATCTTCTGTCAACTTTCTAGACATTCAACCTCTTAACATCCACCAGGTCACTGGCAAACCATCTAGGGCTAGGGGTAGGGTTTGGGGTCCAGTTAACATTCACTGCCTGTCTGGAACATTTGAATGCAAAAGCTCGAAAGGAAACAAGTAATGAAAAAAATGTGTGAGACCACATTTGAAATTAACATATTCTACTTGTTTAAGTTTAGCGTGTGGCTACAGTAAAACCCAACGATAACCCTAGACAGATTACCTGGTTATGTTACATGCATGTGATAGTGTGAAAACTAAACAGCATGTGAGTTTTTTGCTTTATAATTACAAGTAACTGGACATTTATACTACCCTTGACTGTGGCAAAAAATACTTTGATTACTTTTTTATTAATAATTACTTTTATTTATTAATAATTAAAGCACTTATTACCTTTATTTTGGCACTACTGTCTGTTTGTATTGGAAAAATGTTTGTTATAATGTCACTCTATCTAAATAAGATAATCTATTGGAAAATAATTTAAAAACTGTAATCCTAAAGAACTCTTTCTTTCTTTCTTGAGATGCTGTAGTTCCCTCTTTACCCTGTTGAGGGCATCCTCACCCTTTCTAAGACATTAAAGATCTCCATCTCTCTTCTATCTCACACACACATCATTCCTATCGATGTTTTTTTTTTTTAATTCTCCATTTTTCCAATTTTCTAGACTCCCTGTGTTCATGAGAATGTGTGTGTTTGTGTGTGTGCGTTTCAGTACAGGTTCATATCTGCATGTCTGACATGTATATTTACAGTTTCTTATTCTTTTCTCTCTTTTTGTTGGAACTAAAGTGTGTCTCCTTGTTTTTCATGTGGATTTTCAGGGAAAGACTGTACGGGTGCATGTGTGTGTGTGCTTTGCCGAATCCTATCCATCTGTCTGCCACACATACACACACATGAACATGCACACACACATGACAGCACAACAACTGACAATTATCTTAATGCCCATATGTTTAATTGTGGGATTTCTAATTCCCAGAGCACCGAGCAGCTTCCAGCAGGGACTCACTGTTTTGGCACGAGATGGGCTCTCTTTATGTGTGTGTGTGTGTGTGTATGTGTGATGCCAGCTTTCTCGTGGCATCCTGTGGTTCTGGTATCTCTCTCACCCTCCCTTTCCTGAGCTTTGTTTTACTTTGAACATATCAGTACGGCAGTTAATAGATATGAATAACGATGGATGTGTATGCTGTAAAAAGGTCCGATATGAACATTGTGTAAACGTTTTAAACACCAATCACAGCCGAGTGGCAGCTGAAGCACAGTGTGGACACACTGTTATGATGAGACTACTCTATATTGCTATTTTATTCACTCACTCAGCCTGACACAGTGCTCATGTCTGGTGTTTTGGGGGTGGGTATTTTACCCTGACCAATTAGATATCAGTGACGTATCCATGTGGCTGATGTCATTTACAGTTTAAATGTATGTATTAGTGGTTCAGGGCCAGCTCTTATCTTGTTACTATTTAATCCTGATCTGTTTTTGTGGTTTATAAATTTAATGCTGACTTGGCCTGATTCCATAATGAGGGGTTTAAATGTAGCAGTCATTTTCACCTGGGTCGTTCTCATCCTTCCATCATTTTATCTGTATACTTTCATTTTAATAGTTTCAATAGTTTAAGAGTTTTAATGTTTCCCTAAATGCATGTGTTTTAATGGTCCTTTGTGCACAGGGTGGTCATGCAAACCTGATGTCACTGGGCCAAACTACATATATAAAGGTTGAATGAACTATTTAAGAGTTTTTCCGGGGTGTTGCTAGAAGCAGCTAATGAAGCATTGAGCCGCTGGTCTCATGCAGAGATGAGGAGCAGGCTACAGAAGTCTGGAGAGCTAATTTCATTCTCTAACATTTCCAAAGACACTGCCTCAAAAGTGAAGTCACTTTAGGCAATTTATCATGCAGCTCACTCTGGGATTTACACTTTTTTTTAACATATGTTATCCTCCCTAAGACCAGGAAATGGACTTTGATGTGTAAAATCCCCCTACCAAACTCTGAGCTGCTGATAAGCTCAACATCAGCTGGCCCGAGCAGGTTCCTACTTGTGTCACTAAGTTGTAAGTCTTGTGACTGTACACTTCTGTAGGACCATATATGCACTGTGTGACAACAGTGAAATCCCCATTCCTAAAAGTCAATTTTGCCTGAGTTGGTATTAGTGTAAAAACCTTCTGACACTCAAAATGAAAGCATTGCATCCTGGAACCGAAGAACCAGAGTTCCAACTTGCAAAGCAGAATGAATTTACACAAACTTCATGGAAAATGTGGCTGCTCTAGTCTACAAGTACCAGTCATCCATTCACATATACATACAGCATTTTGTTGATCACCCAAACACCAATGGAATTGCATCGAGGTAATTTGGGGTTCACTATCTTGCCCAAAGAGATTTGGACATGCTGAGCCAGGAGGTTGAACCACAGACCTTCCAGTTAATGGACAACACTGCAAGGTTTAAGCATCTTATTGCAAATATTTACTTAGGTCCAACAGAAGCCATTTTCACAAGCAAACTTTGGATAGTTTGAGAAGAATCAGACATTTGCCACAGTTTTCCTTTCTCCCATGCAGCACACGGCAGAACTAGTGTGCTTTAAACGGGCCTGAACTCCTCGAAATACACAATGTGGTTTAGGTGAGGGAGCTGCCTCTGAGGTAGAGCGTGCAGGAAGGAGGACATATGATGCCCACTCGCTAGCGATGAATGCACCAGACTATTAACTGCTTAGACTTTTTTTGACTATTGAGGGTCTAGGGCATGGAAAAGTCAGATATACAAGTTGCTGTTAAAATGTCAACGAATAAAACAGGTTTTTTTTTTCTTAAGGGGAAAATCTTTTCAGGATTTTCAGGTTTTGACAATGTTTGGGGCAAATAACGTATCAAATTAAGTAATTTAAACTAAACTAGTAGTTTGTAAAAAGCAGAAAGATGGTGAGGGATAGAGTTTATTGGGACTGGAAAAACTGGTGCTACTCTCATACAGTCAGCTCTTTTCTAGATGAAAACTTGCAGTTATGTTCTGACATATATTTTAAATGTCTTATATGCTGTGCTTCACTAGTTCAGTTTTTTATGTATCCTAGGATAACTGTAGTGTAAATAAAGTTGTTTTGAAAACCAAATCCCTCTGTCTGCCTGTTAATCCAGCTGGCTGACAGCGAGGTCTTGCCCACCACATGCCAAACTCCCCTCTTGCTCCATGCAAATATCACAAAATGTCGACGGGCTTGTCAGCATGCATGTGTGTTTCTGTGCGTGAGTATGTGTGTGTGTGTTTCAAACTGAGCGCCCTCCATCTATCCGTCCATACGTCTGCTTGCTCCCTTATTTATTATTTGGATCTCGTCTTTCTTTCTGTCTTTTCTTTTCCGTTCTCTGCCTTTCATCACTGCCTGGATTCCCAAATGTAAAATGGCAGCAGAGAGGGAGAGACAGAGAGGGTGGCGTACATTTTTAATGGAGGGCTTTTATATTTCAACAAGCCTTCCCTGTCTCTTCCTTAATTTAGTTCAATGAGGAGAGAAGATGGGGAGACAGATGGAGGAGAAAAATATAAATAAATTACACATAAACTGATGTGCTGCTGGTGTAAATCTGATAGTTACCACAAGGTGCAGCCACACCCATTTACCCACCATTCCTCAGGTTTAAAATATTTGACTGAATGACACATAAGCCTTATTATACAGCCAGAAATACAGCATGTAATACCAGTGAAATGTTACTGTTTAGCTGCTGACAGTGCCACCAGTTGAAAGCTGTTAGAAAAACTAATAAGCGCACCTTGAGGTTTTTTTTTTTGGTTCTTTTTTTTTGTTGTTTTTTTTGTTTTCTGTTTTTTTGTCAAAGTCTTCATATTGTTTTTGTTTAGTTCCCAGTTTCAATCTGAGATGCTCTGACATCTGGGTGAATGTGATGTTTGGCTGCTGAAAAGCATCTCATTCACGAGATGTGTTGTTTAAAACTCAAACCCAGACAACTAAAAACATTAACACATGGTTGCTGTGAAAAGTATAAAGTGAATATGTAAAAAAAAATCAAAAAATCAAAAAAAAATCTGCTTTTCGACAAACGCAGATGTCAGAATGTGCCCGAATGCACCAACAGGGAGACTTTTAAAAAAACACTCACAAATGTATTAACATGTCACAACAACTTCATGACACACACAACTGTTTTGGAAACACTCCTTGTTGGTGCATTCAAGGTTCCTCTGAAATCTGAGACGGATGCTGAACACCAGAATGAACAGAATGATGAATGTTCATCATTCTGACATATATTCTGGACGTCAAAGCTTTCTAAATGTGCCACCAGGGATCGTTCTTAAATTCTCCAGTTGTCATATGTTAATGTGACTTTGATTAAATGTAAGAATACAAAATCTCTGCAAGTTTATTTTTCATAGACCTTAACTAAAAAGAGCTCCCCTGAAGACAGCCATTCATTATAAATACGCATGTAAAGTGTATTTGCAGTAAAAGAAAAACACTTAAAAATTAAAAACTGGTCAATACCATACCAGAGTTTCAATACCAACACTAGAACAGTACATCAGACCTCTTGTGCATGATGCTACAACTCAATGAAGTGTTGCTTAAACACAAGTAATACAAAAGGTTTTATAAAAAGGAAACTCCTTTGTGTAAACTCAAAACCTCAGTCCTGGACCAACATGTTCTGCAAATGGTTCAGTAGCTGCTAATGACAAAAAATTAATACCAAGACTTTTAAAGAGCTGAGTACTTGGTATGTAGCCAGAAATCATCACCTCTGAATAACAAACTACACCTTAGGCCCCAGTCACACAGGCCTAGAGACTGGTTGGTGACCTCCTCCTCCTGGTCGGTGACAGCCTCCATTTTGTGTATTCAGATGCTGCAATGAAAACCTCCTTGTAATTGCTTTGGTTGCTAGCAGATTGCTGTGGTTGCCGGTAATTTACATGGAACACATCACCTTGTATACAAACGCTCACCAACTACTCGCTGAGCGTTAACAAAACTGTGAAAAGTGCGCCCCATCCAGAAGTGCCGAAAATTTGCCTTCAAAGTAAAACTTGTGCCTCTTGAAATGCGTTGGTTGCAGTGGTAGGTACTTTGAAAGCGAACATTCTCTGTTTCTGGTTTGCGTTGCACTTTTTCAAGTTTCAGTAAAGCTTGGTGAGTAGCTGGCAAGTGTTTGCAGACAAGTCGGCATCTTCTATGCAACCTATGGGTGACTGCGGCAATCAGTTAGCAACCAAAGCAATCCCCAGGAGGTTTTTGGCGCAGCACCCGATTTGCGCCCGATTTCTCCACTCACCAACCAGTTGGAAAATACACATTTTTCCATAGCCAGGGGACTGCCAACCAGTCTCTGGCCTGTGTGACTGGGGCCTTAATTAAAGTCTACTTTAACCAAACAACCCTCTAACGTTTTTTGTAACTAAAAAAGACCAAGAGCTTGAAGCCTTTAATGCATTGGACTCTAGAAGTGAAAAGAGTGTTTCAACAACTCCATACTTTTGTGGCTGTGTAAGTAAGCAACTATTGCTGATGCTGAAGCCACAAAGTCTATGCAGGGAGGAGGCTGGGGTGGATAGGTGGGTCAACATCCTGTTTCCTGTATTTTAAAAGAATCCCAGACTCCCAAATTCCTGACAAAGAACTGTCAGTGGATACTAAGGGTTGTGGTTTATCATTCAGATACAGAATGTGCTGATGGTAGTGCTAATGGAAATACAGCAGTGGACTCTTTCATATCCAGGCTGGTGAGCGTTAAGGGGTTAAGGTTTAAAAAGTTCCCTGATTTAAAATATTGTCCTAATCTGACAGGACATTTCCATCACTTGGATCTATTTGACAGTTTTTGATATGCAACACATTCCCATTATACCTAAAAAGGGGCAAAGGGGTTTGTTTGATCTCCAAACATACAGACACAACATTAAAGTGTAAATAATGCTACATTACTAACAATATTAATATATCTTAAAATTTGGTTGTAATGTTATTCTAAAACATTTTTAGCAGATCACCACAGCAGCAATATTAATTACATTCTTTTATATGCTACATAAATATTTTTGCAATGAAGCAAGGTAAAATAAAAAAAGAGAGTCAGAGACAGAGATAAAGGCGGAGGTGCTGAGTAGCTGTCATCTGCAATGCTGTTGATCAGTGGGATGTGTGTTCTTTTAAAATGTGTGTGTATGTGTGAATCCAATGATTGCGCAGGAAGATGAAGGGGAAGAGAAAGAAGGGAATTTCTGGGTCAAGAGATGACACACATTTCTCATGCAGTTGTAAACAGGAGGGACAAGTCTGCCTCTGCTACTGCAGTCACAAATCTGAGGGAAGAAAAATAAACTTTGTCAATTTACGAACTCTGTAAATTGTAATATTTCACCCCGCATTAGTTGGATTCCTGCAATTTCCATTTGTCGTTTTCAATTATTGTTAGAAACCAAAAAGAAAACCCTCTCTGCAGAAAGAAATTCAGAGCACGGAGCAGGAGAGGAGATAACGTAAAGCAGGATGTCCAGTGTTTAGACAGGTTTCAGCAGCTAAACTGCTAGGTTAGGTTAAGGAAAGTTTTTTTAATTTAAAGTTCAGAAAAACTAATCTGTCCATTTGTTGCTTCTTTACATTAACAAATTGGAAAAACAGAAAACTAGTAGACATCTTCCAATAAATACAAGAAAATGTCTTGTAACTATATGGCCGGTGTTATATAACTACAGTATGTCTCTCATACTAACTTTCACACTTCTATGGCATCTTTTTTAGAGATGTGAAATCACTGTGAGACCCAAAAGTAAACCATTCAGTTTCAGTGCAATGCTTTTCTTTAACTGTGATACACATTTGCTAATGAAACTGTAAATACACTGCAGGAGTCTACATTGGTCTAACCTTAACAAGCACACAGCCACACACACAGCCACACATACTAGAACATTCTGCACAGCCTCTTCTCTGTGCAAACCGAACATTTGACAGAAAGCACCTGCAACGTCAACACACGCAAACACACACAAACACACACACAGCCTGCTGTTGACACTGGACTTCCATGGAGGAAAAGTAGTGACATTTTCCAGTGATGTGACATGTATGCATTTTTTTCCCCAGTTTCCATTTAATTAACAGAGTAAAGGACGACAGACTCCTTGTCATTTAAAATGCCGTTTAAAAGTAAGACATGAAACAGAGGAAAATAGGTGGAAAGAAAGGGAATTATGTCATATGGAAAAATATTGTTATTAGTTTTTTTTTTCTCTACTGGAGCAAATTCCATCTGGATGATCTGTCATTACTAACTGAAAAATAAGTAAGTGTTTTTAACCTGCTGACTTTTTACTTGTAATTTAAAACCTAATACAAAAATTAAAGCAGAGACTGGCGGATAAATTATACCAGTTATTATGTTCCAATCTTAGAGTGTAGCTTAACAGCTTTTTTTTTAAATTTCATTCTCATTATGTTACACGTACTCTTGGACATGAAATGTCTCTTTAATAGATTTGCTGTATTAAAGTTTTACATGTATGTAAATTTTCATGTTTGAATCTATGACTGCAGCTTCATAGTTTTCAGGCATTTTTTTAATTTCATAAATTGTTTTTGTAACATTAACAATTCCATACAAATGTCCATACCACTTTTAAAATTTCTTTTTCAATAAATATTTTTAAAAGCATTTTTTAATCTTTTAAAGTTTGTATCAATTTTTTAAGTAATTTCTTTATATAAAAGATGAGGAGTCTAATTTATTTTATACATTCACTATTTGCATTTTTAATTTTAAGTGTGCTTTATATATTCCTATGACTTATTTGTCATAAAAGTAAAAAAAGAGAGAGATTTTTGTCTCATTTGGACTTCGGTACAAACATGGTTGAAATTTGTGCATATTCCACTGCTGTTGCTCCAAAACTATGTTGTATCAAGCAATTATCCAGGTTGTTACAGTTTATTTATCTAATTATCTTCATGAACAAGAGGCTGAACACAGTGATCATAACCTCGTTCTCTCATAAATATTCATAACACACCACTGAGCTTTTGAATAGAGAGTGAAGGCTAGAAAGATATGACCATATTTTACCTCATATTAGCATACAATACTGTAATTTACATATATGCTAAAAAGAAAAACTGTACCTATGTTTTGTTTTGTTTTTTTTATTCATGGTAACCATATTTAAAGTGTTTAAAAATAAAAAACATAGAAACAAATGCTTTCCTAAAAGCACTTCAGCCTTTTTTTTTACTTGATATTTCTGGTTGTTTACTGCGCAGTCAGCACATCATTTTAGTTTTTACACCTGCTTCGATGTTTCATGGCCAGTAGTATGTGGACGCTTGCACATTACAATCCTACTCTATGTTATAGCTGAAAAAGGCATTAAAAACCAGGCCCATTAATCTGTTGCAGCCTTAACTCTTCTGGGAAGGCTTTCCACAAGATTTTAGGCCGCAGGGATTTGTTGGAAGCATTGTCTAAAAAAATCATGTTATGCTGTAGCATTAAGATTGTGACTACTATTGTACGGAGGTAAATGGGGGCAGTAAATTTCTATCAGCTTACAGGAGTGAATTTAGTGTTGGTAGAGCATTAGAAGACATTAGTGTGTTTTACAGCACTGATGGAGATTATGATCCATTTCTCTTTACTGTAACACTGCTTAATGGAGGGAAGGAGAGAGGCTTTTCTCTCTCAACCTTTCCCCTCTTTTTAGAGACACCCTCCAAACTGAGCCGGGATGCAGTAAAAATAACGAGCGTGACTTAAACACATCACTGGAGGCAGACTGCAGAACAGAAAACAAACTCTGAAACCTTCAGTAAGAGTCTGGAGAGCAGAGTCTTTTCTTCCTCTCCAATTTGTTTTAAATCAGATCACATTTAGTTAAATGTCACATCACTTTGCTGCTCATCTGCTTTGTTGGCAGGGTGCAATGACGGGATCAAGCTACTTTGATATCAGCCCAATGATGGCCCAAAATCATGTGTCACTTGAATAACAGTATGCCTAAATAACAGAAGGGAAAATGTTGGAAACCCTGAACTAACTTCTGCCTTTACATATTTTAATGTGTGTGTATGATGCACTCATGCCTATGTATTGTATATATGTCTCACTCCCTCTCTCCCACATCAGTCTACCACCTGTTTTCCCAGAGTTATGACCTCAGCTTGCAGGCGTCTCTGCCTAACACTGCCAAACTACATACAGCTGTGAGTATGTATGTGTGTGTGTGTGTGTGTGTGTGTGTGTGTGTAGAGAGAGAGAGAGAGAGAAAAAAATACAGAAGAGAAACAAAGGGGGAAAACATAAAGGGAGAAAGAAAGGAGACAAGGAAAAGAAAGACAGGAAAGGGAAGAAAGAAAAAAGATGAAGAAAAGGGTGGGAAGGGGAAGGAAGGAAGAAAGGTAGGAAAGGAGAGAGAGTGCATGTATGCATAAGAAAAGCAGTCACAGTCTCAGTGCAAACACAATGGAGTCATTCTGGAGATGACATCACCCCTTCCTCTCTCTTTTTATTTCTAGTTTCCACTTGTTTCTTTTTTTCTGCATTTCTATGGAGTCACTTCCTTTCAAACTTCCTGTTTATGCCGTACACACACCAATAAATTTCCATGATGCCTTTGAGGCTAATTTTTCCAGAACATTCATTATCTGAAATTATGAGTAAACATGGGATTTATTTGTCCAAATTTACGACAGTATATCTTAACTACATTCAATGGCAAGCTATGATTTTGATACAGAACATCTCTAAGATGTTTACAGAACACCCTGGTTTTACTACACAGAACACAGTTTGGTCTTTGTTCCTGGTCTTTGTCAAGTCATGCTTGTATTTGCTTAAAATCAACTCAGAATGTATTAAACGTGCCTTTTTCTAGCATTAGACAAACTTACCTCATGCAGAGAACAATGTACCCACTGAGTAACACAATTTATCTGCCTGGACATTAAATATATAGTAAATTAAATGGGAATTAAATATATTATTTCCATTACCCTGTACAAAACACATTTACCCTGTGCAAACACTGTGCCTCCGTAATACTGGTATCAGTAATTTGTAGTACCAATTAAAAAGTGCCTACAAAAATTAGTATTACTAAATCTTAAAAACTGGTGCTGAATATCTGGGAAGAGTCATAGTCTTGTATTTTGTGAATAAACATGCTAGTTCTTATCTAAGTGTGTCAAATATTGCTGTTATGTGAGAAGCTGCTGTGGCTTCAGAGATGTCCACAAGGTGTCCTTTGGCAGTGGTGGCATTGGCGCTGATGCAGCTATGTACGTCAAGAGACAAGTCCACATCTGGAGTTTGATGGGTGAAGTAAGTCATATGTTTGTCAGTCAGGGAACTGTGTTTTATGCATATAACGTATAAAAAAACAGATGCAGCCACTATGACATCACCTAGTGCTTCTGGACATATTTTGGCCGTCACCTTGTTCATTTTTTTGAAGCCATTAGTTACTTTATATGGATGAAAGGTGGAGTGCCACGTTAGCAGCTAACATTAGCAAGCTTGATTAGCAAGCTGCATTCAGAAATTATATGACTGCAACACAGATACACAAAAGTAAACTAAGTACACTAAGTAAAAGACTAATAAAATACTAGAACTGGGAAACCATGGAGGGAAACCGTTTTTGTACCATGTTGTAAATATGCTTTTTAATGCTGTAAATTTGGGCATTTTAACATGACATGGGAAGCCAGCCTCAAGAGATACCTGGAGGAACTGCAGTATTTGCCACTTCCACATTACCTTCATTTTTCAGCTCTGGAGTTTGCCCCATTTACACTTTGTTTCGCTTAGTTTTCACTTACTGATCAGTTTTCTCTCACTTTTTAATTTGGCTTTTGCTCACTGGTTAGGTTTAAGCACTAAAAACAACTTGGTAAACTTTAGGGAAAGATTGTGGTTTGGATTTATATTTCACTCTACAAACATTAACGCCGTTAAAAAAATAACACTTATCCAGTACATTGAAATATGACGAAAAGGGGTTCTTTACAGGCATCCTTATGTGACAGTTTGAGAGTGAGACTATTGCCATAACCCAGAGTGTCATGGCATAGACACCAAAAGACACTTTGTGCATATCTGTAAGATACCAGCAGCTTTGACAAAATGCCAGTATTTGATGCCATGGTAAAGAGAACGGGCTGAAAGTTTACATCTCTTCACATAAGACCTTTAACATGACAGTTATATTGATGTTGAAGCGCACATTCATCACATGGGTAGCTGGAACGGATTTTTAAGTCAGCTGACTTCTCAAATAGCCATAATTACTAACTACGTCAACCTTTTCTCATAATTGCAAGATCTTAATTGTCATAAGGTCTCCATTTACTTTCGTTTTGTTTGTCTTTCTGTAGACATGTCCAATGGAGCCTAGTTTAAAATGTAAAGACAATGTTGGATCCTCTTGTTTACCCACAGCTTGGGGGTTTGAGTCCCCATGATGTGATGTTACCCAGTCGGAGGGTGTGTGAAGTGTGCTGTTATAGAGCTGCTGTGTTTTCAGTCTTACAGTAATGAGTCTATTTTTCTATCAGCCAATAATCCAAAGCTTGAATAAACACACATACACAGGTCCTAATGACAACATAGGGAGTCATTTATGAGCTTCTGTGTGTGTGTGTTTTAAAGAGCCTGAAAGTAAACAGTGTTTTCAGCACTCATCCGTCACTTCATTTTTATTCTCCTTTTCCACAGGCTGCTTACATATAAAAACAAATCCGAAATGTATTTGGATTAGTTTTGCTATTAATCCCAAAAGTAGTTTAGAAAAATATCAACCTTAACAAGAAGTAAACTCCAAAAGTTTTCTTGGGCTAAAGCTCCAAATCACTTCATAAAGTCAAATGCCAAGTTTGTATCTGGGGACGTCCAAAGAGCAGAGAGGTGCTTAGAACGATCTCCAGATGAAGCGGAAAAGTAGTTTGCAAGTATTTCCCTTCATTTTTAGCCAATATTTTAACAGCAAACTTAAAATTACATCACAAAGTCAAACACACGGCCCTCATATTTTCATGTCTTGCAAGTCTCAGTAGAAACTTTTCTCACAACTTAACAACTGAATAACAGTCAAAGTCAGTGGGCAGTTTTCTTTATGTACACAGACAAATCGTTCTATCGTTTTTCTCCACAAATACTTTCCCAAAAACTAGATTCTAAACCAGAACATCAATGACGTAGCACCTCATCTGGCTCTTGATCCATCACAATTCACAGGTTATTGTAATGTGTGAAGCACAAAAAGAAAGTGATGAGTTTTCATTGGTTGGCTGTATTGCACAAACTAATGAGAATTAAAATCCATTGAGAATGACAAATGTGACCATGGCCTTGAGCACTATTTGGGTGAAGGTGATTGTTGTGGGTAAGTTTCATTAAAATCAGACCAATACTGTAGGAGGAGTAGTGATTCTTGTGAACTGTGAATGGATGGACAGACAAAGGATGCCTCACCCCTTTTCATTTCACTATGCTGGTGATAGAGGTGCACAGCCAGTTCTGCTTTTGTCACTTATGAGAACCAGACTACATTTTGATAGGTTTAAGAAAGGAATTTTACATAGCACATAGTTTAAAGTTGGAGAAATTTATTCGGGAAGAAAACCATGGCAGACAGAATCTTCAGGCTCCATCAGTGATTGATTGGTGAATTGCTTTCAATAGCCCCTCACAAAGCCATGGATAACAGTGGGCCCAACTTTGGCCCCAACAAATGTGCCTTCAAAGCATGAGCTAAAAGAGGCTAAAATTCCCAGTAGATCAGCAGAGATGCTAAGAATTCTCTGTACAGCATAAACAATACACATCCTAATTTGATTCATTAATACACTCGCTGAGCACTTTATTAGAAACATATGTGTAATTTAGCACAATGCTGCGGCACTGGGGTTAGCCCTCCTCATGTCTGTTAATGGGGTAAATAAAATATTCAAAACACTTTAAAAAAAACCTATACTCAAGTACACCTCCACCAACCACTAGTGTCACGAAGTAGATTTAGAACTTTTCTGACAAAAAACTGTTTCATCTTCATGGAATTTGTTGTATCAGGTTACACTAGACTGCCCAGGTGTTCCTAATAAAATGCATGGTGAGACTAAAGAAGCATGAAGGACAAATAAAAACACAGTTGTATGCAGGAAGACTGACAAAACTGGAGGACAGCGATGAAGCTCGGAGTTGCGATAGAGAGACAGCTGGACAGACATGCGTGAGAAGATGATCTTTGAGGGAGCCGGCCAGTGCAAACACTGACACACACACACACACACACACCGCTCAACCACAGGTGCTCTCCATTTAGAAAACAACACTTCAAAGTAAATACTTTAACAAAGAACAGAGACAGAGAGACAAAGCTCCTGAACTACTGTAGTGGGAACACAGCAAAGTGCTGCTGGCATCCCCTACAGCCTGCTGTGTTCATTACAGCCACAACAAAACACTGTCAGATCAAAACACAAAAAAAAGGGCTGCAACTGAAGAGTATTTGCAGACTTTGACAACTAAAACATGTTCCTTAGAACATTTAGTATATATGTACAAATATGACATTGGTTTTGAAAAAGAGAAATTATGTTTTCTAGTAGTTCTACAGTTTGCTTTTTGGAATGTCCTCAATGAGAAGAGGAAGAGGTGGTCTTTACAAGCACTGGGTTCTGTTTGTGGAAGCCAGCTGAGGGGTAGCCAATCAGAAGAAAGGGAGCTTATAGGACAGAAGCTAAAATGGCTTGTTTCAGAAATACAATAAAGAGTAGGGATGCATTAAGGGCCATCATAAGATAAATAAGGATTTTTTTAACTTTGAATCATGCAAAGCTACTCTAGTGGAGTCCAAGAATAACAATGTGGAGCTGGAAATGCACATAATTCCATTTTAAAGGTATTATTGTAAATTAATATGTCTAAAATGTCTGCATATGGTGTTGAAGAGGTATCAACAGAAGCTGAATGAGAGCAGGGCTGTACTTTTTTGTAATACCAATTTGTACCACAAGATGGTGTAATGAGTTGATGCAGACTTTATTTAACCACGTCATTAAGAGCACATTTTTTATTTACAATGGCGGACTGGCAAAAGGCAAAGCCTCTTGGAGATATGGGGGGTAGCAAACAGAAATAAAAATTTAATGTCAGTGCAGGTGCAAAACCATGTCAGTGCACTCACTTGGTAAAACAATGCCCCCTGGTGGTGAAGGTTTTAGTTAAATTCTGCAGAGGGTGATTACAAAAAAGCCCCTTTAGTGTGATTACTGGTGACAAGAACCTTGAGCAAACGGGTAAAAAAACAGCTAATTTCAGACTGCTCAAGCTTTAAGACGTAAACAACACAGGTTTGACTGACGATGTTAAAGCATCTGGATATGTTTATACTGTGTGCTGTATTTTATAATGCGCTTTCTCTCGCCCTCCTACATCTCCTTATGTCACACAGCTGTTTTGTTCTTTATGTTTATTGTTTCAAGTTGAAAAAAAAATGGCCCCAAAGTTTTAAATATGGAAAACATTACCACTGTGTCACTTCATGTTTTCAGTTTAAACCTCCTCTCCATTCATGCTTGTTCTCATGTCCTCTCCAGATTTTTTTTCAGTTGCATGAAGTTTCACAATTTCTAAGTGACTTTCAAATGTACAAATCTGGTTTAATTAACAGTACAAAGGAAAGTTTGTTGCTCAGTCTTATTTTTAGGGTACTGGGAGCATGAATCAATTTTCACTGATTATCTTGTAAGACTATTTTCTAAAGTACCAATTGCCTCTGATTATTTGTTTTATCATAACTGACATTTTCTGCCCATTTGTAAGATATTCTCTTGTAATATTTAGGCTAAAGCCTTCTGGTGAAGCTCCAGAATAAAAAGGCCTTGCTATGTTAAGAAATCCTTTCTTTTTAACTCCTACAAGACAAATAAACTTTTTGCAATTTAAAATGTGCCTACTAACCATGACATCACCATGGTATAAAAACAGTAACTCAGGTCCTACCATGAGGGAGTGTCTGTTGGCCGATAGCAGTCCCGTTCCGTATCCGCTGCCCAGAGCACCCATGGCGCCGTTGTGCGTGTGTGCGGCCCCGATGAGGCTGTGCATGTCACCGTGACCACTGGTCATACCTGTCGATGGTCCCACCGCGTGGCTCCGCAGTACATGGATGGCATCGTCCAAACGCTCCAGACGGTCCTCAATACGACTTTGCTGCAGAGTGAAAAGACGTGCAAAAAAGAGATGAGAAACCTGCCAAATGTTCCTTTTAACTTGTTTTTTTTTTCTAGTTTAGGACATCTCAAAACGTTGACAAACAGAAACACAGTGCTATCTGCTATCTGTGATGGGTAATTAGGAAAAATATGGCTTGGGGTGAAATGACCAATAATAAAACATGACATGTATTTTAGTTTATGTGTGTGCTCACCAGAGAATGCAGTGGAGCCTCATAGTTTGGTGATGATGGTCCCTGTCCGCCATTCCTCGACCAGACAGCTGAACTGGCAGCTAGGAGAGAGGAGACAAGGACACATCACCATGAGCTGGAGAGGTCAGAGGCAGATTTAAAGCATGGGCAACATGAGAGGATTCAGAGAACAGGCAGATATGAGTAGGTGATAGGAATGGGACTTCAACTTTTTTTCTGCTTTTCTTCAGTTCAAACTGACATGTCTTCATCTGCATGTGTTCTTTGATAGACCCAGTGCATGCTGGAATACACTCCGACCCCCTGTGACCCTGCAGAAAATGGCTAGATGTCCGTGTGGAATAGAGCCAAAACCTCCTCTGCTTTTATATGTCAAAGACAGAAGCCACTCAATGTGCAGCACCATACGCCAGACAAAACGTCTTTACACACGAGGAGACCCTTTAATCGTATCCACTCGTGGTGCTCAGACATAATAGGCACAGAGACGAGGAAGAGGAGACAAAAACAAACCAACTCATATCTCATAGCAAAAATGCTAATATCAGGCTTTTGTCTTTGAAAAGGTACAAGTGGTTGATTAGCATGGGCCCTCTGCAGAATAAACAAGCTTTGTGTTTCTGCTCGTCTCTGCTTTTGTGCTGGTTTTCACTCTGAAGGGCCGCATCTGAATCGACAGGTCTCATTAGCTGGTAGGCAGAGGAGAGACAGCGACTTGTGTGAATTTACATTAATATGAGGTTCTGAGAGAAGACAGGCTGGTGTGTGTAGTCCTTTCAACAGATTATAGGGGATAGACAAGAATGGGCTATGGCTGGTGAGCTAACTACGGACATGATAGACAGTCATGTTAACTGTGGAACTGGTCTTGCAGAAATGTGTAAAATGACCATGACCTTCACCATCTTTATCCTTGAGTTGGAGAATTTACATGCACTTATTTACACCAACTGTCAGAGGTCCACTAGGTCAGTTGCTTTAACATTCGTAAAAATCAGCCACTGCTGTTTCACACAGGCTGGATCAGGATCTTTCCCTGAACTTAACCAAGTCATTTGGTTGCCTAAATCAAACCAAGCACTGGAGGAAAACTATGGTTTCTAAAAAATAATGTTTCCACATGGGGCATGTACCTCAGTCTCCTGGGTGAAAATCCTGTGTTACATATTACAAGCCACTTTTTACTTATTTCTCAGAGACCAGGTTGCACTAGTCAGCTGCAACAGAACTTTATGTAGTCTACTTTTTTCCATTATTTTAATTCTCCCTGACATTTTTTTCTGACAGTCAGAAAATAAAGTACATTATTGAACTTTAAGGGTACAACAGCTTGTCAGAGGGGTTGTTTCACTCTAAGGTACTGTTGTCGTTCCCATTACAGGGGATACCTATTTGTACTTTTGTGGTTCGTACGTTACTGGGAACAGTTTTAAACCAGTGGTATAAAAACTGAGGGCAAAACTGAGTGCATGTATACCCAGGAACTTATCTCATATCTGCACTTACAGTTTACCAATTTAGAATCCCCGTGATCTCAGGAAGGTTCAAACCTAGAAGTTCTTGCTATGAGACGATAGTGCTAACCTCTGCTCCAGTGTGCCAGTAATATATAAGACACAAACAGAATAAAACAGAATTAACTTATTAAATGTTCTTCATTTAACTTAAATAAAAAGTACATTACAACCTTAATATCTAAGAGTAATGTCTCTTGATATCATACCTTAAAATCTAGAAGAAACAGTTCAGTACCTTTTTGTCCCTCGGAAAGGTACACGGTTACCTTGAGGTCCAATAATCAGCGCTAGGCAGTACTTTGGTGTACATTGCACCTATGTGAGCAGAAAAGTACACCTATTTCCGAGATTACAGAATTGTACTCAGAAGCCTTACTAAAGACAGATGTAAGCTCCCTGAGTTTCTAGATCTTGTTTTCTGCCAGTAAACAGATATGCAGGTAAGCATAACAGATATTTGCAACGTGTCTTTGTAGTTGTATGCTTTGCTATGCTCTTCTGGAAAGTACTTTATACTATGACCAAATATGTTTAAGTAAAAGTAAGTAGGAAATATAAGCTTCAACAGACTTCCTGATTTCAGATAATTCTGCTCTTAAGACCCTGTTTGCTTTAACAGGATACTGGATTACTAGATGGGGCTTAGTAATGAACACTGAAATTTTAGTAACAAGTTTTGGTCACCTGGCAAAAATCTATGTTGCGGAAACTTTGGCACATGGAGGGGCTGGGGAATTGAACCGCTAATTGACAACCTGCATCATGACCAACTCTATTGATATTTATGCTAAAAACCCACAAACCTTGTTGACATAGACCAGAACTCAGTGTTGTAGATGTAACCCTGAGTATAACTGCAAATTTCTTACCTTAAGCAGTCAAAGAATTTACCTAAAACTAATTATTTTGTTGCATAGTTTGACATTTACTACTGTATAAGTAGTAAACTAGTAGTAGTAAATTACAATTTGAAAATCACAATCAATTACTAAAAAGGCTGAATGTTCATGCTAATCTGTAATGGTTTAATTGTAATCTCAACCACACTAGAACCTGCCCAGGCAGGTAAAGCACCCCTCTTTCCTCCTCCCTTTTCTACCTCCCCTCCTTCAACATTTGTTTCCTTTCTCTTCCTTTAGTCTCCCTTTTCTCTCTTCTCGAACCCCTCCATTCCCCTCTCTGCCCTCATCACTGATCTCTTCCTTGTAACTCTGATCTCATCTCATTAGCACATGTTTCTCTTTTTCATTGTCTTCCCATTTTGTCTCGCAGCCGTTTCTCTCCCCTCTCCTTTATTCATATTACATGCTCATTTCCATATGCTAATTAATGAATAATCACCTGGGTACATTCATGTGCAAATACAAATATATGTATTAAACGGCAGGGTAAATTATTCCGAGTCCAATGCTGTAAAACACCCTTGCAGAATTAGCCTTGGATATCAATTTGCATGTAGTTTGCTCTAATAGGCTTCATTTCTAATTTGTAAAAAGTGGAGTAACTCTGACACAATGATAAACACCAATTATGGTTTAGCAGGCAATATCCTAGGCAGCTATAATGACGAAGAGGAGGAGGAGGAGGAGGAGGAAGAGGGGAGGGGGCCTGTGTTTGCAGAGCCGGTAGGTTTGTGAACGATTTGTCGAAGTGGTGCTCGTAATTAAAGCTATCAGTCACAAGGCGCGGCGGAGAACTATCAAACGGTGTGTGTAGCAGCGACAATTAGAGACAAATTCGACACAACTATTATTAGGAAAAGTCATTTTTCACTTTAAGGAGCGGCTAGAGTTTACAGCATCCGCAGAGAGAAGGAGTAATTGGTGGAAATCGGATAAGGAGGAGGGGTGCGGAGAGGAGACAGCAATTATTAATGCATTTTTATGGTTTTGTCTTGTGCCTAGAGATTGCACTTTGGATAAGGAAAGAAATCCATTTAGTTTATTACACAGAACACATAGTTTTAGTTAGTGTTTTTAATGTGTTAAATATCATTTATATTTTCTTAACTTAATACTCTTCTCATCCCCCAGAGCTGTATTTAAGTCCACTGAAAAAAAGAGCTGAGGTTTCAGGTCAACTGAAACAACCCAATGTTGTTAACTTAATTCTCAAGTGCTTTGAAACTTACCCAAGTCAAGTCAAAAGTAACTTTAGGCAAATGTCTAACCTTTTTACACAAGGTAAAGTTACCAGGGTTCATGACGTAATGGCTAAACTCTAGTAAAGTCCAATCACATGTGAGAAAGCTCTGGTCAAAGTCAAAGTATCATATTAAAACTTGTAGTAATTTGTTAAAATGTGTTATTTTTGCAGATGACACAAATTAATTTTGTTCTGGGAAATATTTAAAGGCTCTTTTGTATGTTAATAAACAGGAGTTGGAAGTCCTTAAAAAGTGTTTTGATGTTAATAAACTGTCACTTAATATTAAGAAAACTAAATTTATGATTTTTACAAATCAAAATGAAACTGAAGGCAGTAGCGAACTAAAAATATGTAACATTAAAATGTAAAGCGTTGATTCAGCAAAATTTCTAGGTGTTGTGAATGATCCCAAATTAACATGGAAACAACACATTGACTATATTAAAGGAAGAGCTTCAACATCACTAGCAATTTTGCATAAAGCAAGGGATATATTAGGGCACCCTATATAATTTAGTGCTTATTTACACTTCCTTACATTTCTTACTGTGTGGAAGTGTGGGGATCGACTTTTAAAACAACAATAAATTCAATCGTTTTATTACAAAAAAGAGCCATACGTATTATTAACATGGCTGGTTACCCTGATCACACTGACCAACTGTTTCTTAAGTCCCACAAAATGAAATTTAATGAGTTGGTTTATTTTAAAATAATTATTTTACAGTATAACACTGTACTTTTTTATTTGGCAAAAACAAGGACTCAAAGAAGTGTAAAAGTTTAAGTTAAGTCCTATATTTAGTAGTGTTATGATGGTTATTTCAGTTATTTGTGTTTTGACTCTTATTGTTATGGATATGTGATCTGGTTTCCAGTTTGTGTGACCAAGAACACTGTTAAGCTTAGCTAGCAATGTGCCACCATGACCACAACTCCTGTTTGCGGTGCAAAGAGTAGGAAAAGTCAACAAAGCTGTTATCTTGTTATAGGTTAAGATAGACAAGAAAATGAATTCAGGCTACACTGGTGAGGATGTGTAAGTTTAAACACTAAAATGACTCTGTGTGAAACTGTTATAGAGAATCTATACTGTTACATAGGTTCACTACAAGATAATACTTCTGTGCTGGTAAAGTTAGCTACCAGTACTTTACTGTAATATGAAAACAAGCTGATATTGGGTCTCAGGTCAATTTAGCCAAGCTCAAGTCAAGCTACAAGTCACTGTAACCGCAAGTGAATAGTCATTTGCGATGAGTTCAAGTCAAGTCCCAAGTCTTAAAAAAAGTCAAGTCATTTTAAACAAGTTCAAGTCAAGTCTCAAGTCCTCATTTCTGTGATTTGTGCAGGTCTTACTCGTGTCCCAGTCTTAAGTCAGCTCTGCTTCTTTCTTCTGTGAATATCGGTTCTGTGTTGGTTTGTGATGATATAGTAGCTGCTGTGCACTGACTGCACCTTAAATGTCATGAGTGTTTACCTGTGAGGGAGGGCGGGGAGCCGACTGGGGTGGAGGGATTGGAAGAGAAGCTGTTGTTTGTGTGATCTGGAGAATAGATCTGTAAAAAAACACAAAAAACAACAACAACAACAAAAAAAAACAGTGAGAGTTGAAAGAATACAGGATATATTTGAAGTATTATTACACATCTAGAAAGCCTTGAAAAGACTTGAACGGAACTGGGGAAAAAAGCACTATAAAATGTGTGTGTGTGAAAGTGTGTGTGTGTGCTGTACTTACCGATGCAAGCGCTTTCCCTAAGGCGTCTCCTGTCTGAGAGCTGCTGGCTGCTCCGCTCTGTGCTCGGTTAGCTGTGACACACACACACACACACACACACACACACACACACACACACACACACGCACGCGCACACACACACACACACACACACACGGGGGAAAAAAGGGATGTATTCTTGTAAATAAGGATGTTGTTAACTACATATTTAATTATTCAGCCCATCCGTTACACACGTAAACCTGCAAAACATGTTCATTAGAACTGGAAATTACACCTTCAGTTTGGAGACGGCAGAAGAATCACATTTTCTCATCCTCCTACAAATCCAACTCTCACTTTCATTAATTTTTCTTCTTTGTTGATGAATTCTTTCTACTTTTTTGGGTAGTGTGACATAGTTAATACAATAACTTCCTCCTCAGCTGTCTTACCTCAAAGGTCTGCGCTGTCTAGGCAGTTCAGTGTGATGCTAACCTGCTGATCTACTGCTGAAATTTATTTGCGGTTATAAATGAAGGAATGACTGGATCCTTATTTAAATAATGTAAAGAAAATCAAAAATAGGCTTTAATAGGAACTGACATTTAACATCACCATCCATTCGCATTTCAAACGTGTGACGGCATGTGTTTGTGGGGAAATGCTGGACATTAAATACAACTAAATCTGTTTCACACACTTGAAGAGCACTGAGTCCAGAGAGGAAGGAAGTGACCTCACAGGACCAGATGAGCGCCTACACATACACACACACGCACGCACACACACACACACACACACACACACACACACACACACACACACGCACACATATACTGAGGCATAAAGACTCTGACATGCTCACAGCTCATCTCTCCTGATAGCAGATCCCAGATGGAAAGTTTACGCTCGCACACACAAGTTAGACGCACGCACGCACACACAGCAAAAACACATCCTTTCACGGCAAATGAATCCATTACAGAGATTGGCAGGAGTGGACTTCTTTAAGCTGTTAGAAAGAAAAGAGAGAGAGAGAGACAGGTAGAGGGAGAGAGAGAGACAGGAAGCAGCATATGTTTTGGGGTTAAAGCCTCATGTCTCACTCATGCCACACCACTGGCCTAGTAAACCATCCAAGGGATTACTGTTCAACACACACACACACACAAACACAGATCCTCACTTGATGCATAATTCAGAACATATGCAGGAGAAAATCTTTTTCATAAATGAGAGCTTATAGCCACAAAGCAGGAGAGCATAGAGAGGATAAAACTGATTTTTATGTTTTGTTTTTTTGTCCATCACCTCTTCAAAGAGAGAGAGAGAAAAAAAATCAAATTTATGAACCAAATTATTATTAAATCACTATTTTGCTTTTCTAACCATTTGATATTCAGTTCCCTTGCTGTGCATCAACTATATTTCATATGCTGTTTACAGTGTGTAATACGTACAATCTTATATGTACCATATGGACTCCATAGTGGGCGGATGTATGGGGCTGATCTACCCTATTCAGTTGTATGGTTTTCTGCGTTTACCACGCTACATATCAGCAGCAGTGCAGTGACTCCTAGATGAAAAGCTAACATAGCATGAACAGCAGCAAGTAACAGTAAGTATTTAACGCTTGCAAATTCTGTTTGTTTCTTTTCATTTCTGTGACTTAACTGTGAGCTGATGACAGAAAAGTGCCATTGACAGCTTCTCTCTTTCTCTTTTACATTTATACCAATATACCAAGGTATATACCAAGGTGCCCAGTATCTCTGTCTGGTACTGGGATTACAAAAATTGGCTTGATGCATTGCTGTGATGCATACTTTGTTTCATGGGATGCTGTTCATTGCTGTTAGTACACAAAATATAATTCTGTTTTATTGGTAAAGAAAATACAATTTTTTTCCACCAAGATCTTTGTGGATGGGAACAGTTTACTCACTTCCTCTGAGCATGGCAACAACACAATAATAAATTTAATAATTTTTAGGGAGCATTTTAACTTTCAGAATATTTGATTTTCCAATTTTCCAGTGTCAACATACCCAACGCATCCAACACAAACTTAAAATGAATTGTGTTCTTTGGAACATGTGACCAGGCCAGAGATTGAAAGCAATCATTTCAGTTCTAAAATCAAAGATCATCCTATATTTACTGGACTAAAAAAGACAATCATACACTGACTTTTAGATATGTGGCTTTAATATTAGGTACATTCACCCCCTTTTTCACCAGATGAATCTTCAGTCTCTATCCTTGCATCTAATGCTCAGTCACACTAGAATAAAAACACAACAGCAACCTCCTTGCATCTAGGAAAAATAGGTGGTTACACTGATTTTTTTTGCTATTGGAGACCAATTGCAAGTAGTTGCCCAGAGATTGAGCGTGCAACACCTTTAACCTCTGG
Organism: Paratilapia polleni; assembly: GCA_015106735.1. Taxonomy (NCBI): domain Eukaryota; kingdom Metazoa; phylum Chordata; class Actinopteri; order Cichliformes; family Cichlidae; genus Paratilapia; species Paratilapia polleni. Next base: position 40,578 of record VUQI01012902.1, read on the forward strand.
GCGATCACTCTTAATCTCAAGGCGATTGCTCGGCTCGCCTGGTGGAAGGCAACCTGTCTCCAAACAACTGTGGTCCGACTTGGACTGACTGCAGTCACTCTCAGACAGATTGCTGAATGTTTGCAAATAACTGCGGTCTAACTTATAAATGTAGACAGATTGCCAACACGTTGCAATCAATCAGAGTCAGTCTATGCCAATGAGTGCAACACATCTGCAACATATCTCTTTGCAACAGGGGCTCGACTCAACTGGTTGCCAACTGGTTGTATTCCAATATAAAAGCAAAGTTGCCGACTGCCTATGTCATTCTGCAGTTAAATAGCCATCCTGGAGCAACTACGCATTTGTGATGTGATTTATCACAGTTAATCATCACATCAACAGACTGCATATAATTGCCAACTTGACCCCATTCAACTGACAGCAGCCTGAAGACAAGAAGACTCCATCTTTTTGTTGTCTTGATGCACCAAAGTCGCTTTGAAGACGGCAACTGACTGCTAGTGTTCACAGACCTGGTCCCTGTCTTCAAAGCAACCATTTCAAATGCAACAAGATTACAAGCTCATTGCACACCGTCGCAATAATTTTGGTCGTGCCGGGGTCTCCAACCACTGTTTTCCCTAGTGTGACTGTAGCGTAATACTTTTAAGCCTGAATGCAGGTGTGCGGGTTGATTTGATTGAAACACTAATATACTAATCATGTAGATGGGCAGAAGTGGGGTGAATTATGCTGCAGGAGTTTCTATGGACATGCCTCTTGTGAATGTTGCTTGTTATTGGCATTAATTGTAACTGACATGTCTCTTTAGTGACCACGGCTCTTGTTCTCTGTAAAGGAAATGTGCTTGTTTAGTTGTACAAAATCAGACTGAGGCAGAAAATCAGCTATAAACACCCAGCGTCCGTGTTTAAAAGTTCATGTGTGTGCACATTTATCATATGTTTAAATTTAAACAACACCGGCATGCTTTTTATTAGGTTCCTCTTGTGTTTACACTTATCTGCTCGGACTCTTGTGTGTGTTTGTGTGTGTGTGTGTGTGTGATGAGAAATGCTGGAGATGTCTTCCCATGAAAACAAAGTTTCAATCTGTTTCTTATTCCTGTTCTATTTGTTCTACGGGACTCAAAGCAAGGGGTCCATATGGCATGCTATGTGTGTGTGTGCACGTGTTTATGTGCATGCAGTGGTATGTTTCGGTGATGTCAAGGTCAAGCCAAAATGAAGTCCAAGTGTGTTTCTCAGTTTAACTATATTCTGTTTCTGACTGCTTGTCTCTAACAAAGAAGTTTAGTTTCTAAGCTGTTTAAATCATCTGTGTCTAATCACAGCAGGGAGAGTTGTAACTGATTATGTGGCTGTAAATAAACCTCGCTAACAGGGAAGAACTGTTAACCTCATCTCTTAAATAGTAACTGTAGGTGTTTTTCCATGTAATGCATAAAAAAACATGAAAATTTGAACAAAATCTTAAAATATCACAAAAATGTTTGGCCTTAGGTAAAGAAGGTGATCTATTATTAAGCCAAAGTGCAATGGAAGCACAACTTAGGTAATATCTACACTAAAACACGTATTTTAAAAGCATCTTTCTCTACGCAAGTGCTTTAGAACCTTTCCAGAAATATTCTCTGTCTCTGCCAGCACATTTGTTACACATTACCTTGACCTTTCACATACACTTAGCATGTGTGTGCCATTGTAAACAGGATGCAGAGGGCCTAAAAGAGTAGAAAACACTACAGAGGAAGAAAAGCAATGGCAAAAAGACAGAGTTCTTAGTTTGTACCAAAAATTTGATAAACTGGATACAGAAAACATCGATTGGGAGTGTTTACAAAGCATCGATCCATCAGTCCATCAATCCACCCATCCATCCATCTTCTTCCACTTACCCAATTCAGGGTTGCGGGGGTGCTGGAGCCTATCCCAGCTGTCATAGGGTGAGAAATCTGGGATAGGCACTAATATTTTGGTTCACTCGCAATTAAACCCTAAATAACAGAGAGATACTGAAACAAGCCATGGCAATGGGAAAGGAGTACCCACCCCAGTGTGCTAGTTTTTGGAGTCTCACAATACTAGAGTAATGTGGGCACTGGTGGAAAGTTACATGTTTTCAAATGAAACTGTATTGGTGTGAATGGACCCTTAGAAAAGAGTTACATATATGTGCTGCTTCATGTGATTGATGGTGGGCGTATGGGGAGTGTCTTTGCTGGCGCAATCATCATAGTGATAATAAACAACCACTCACAAGGCAATCTAACTCAGCTTAGATTAGCAGTTACTATAAGGCAAGCAAGCTGCCTGTTACTAAATTTGTTCTTACACAACTGAGTGATTGCTCACCACAATGATCAACTTCTCCGGTATTTTGATACCCAACTGGGCAAGCAACTACCTCACCTCCTCGAGATATTTTCATAACATGATTTGATTGGCTAGTGGCAACACTGGAGGATATGAATAAATGTGATTTGATATGCTGGCTCCTGCACTGACGTTTGAACTTTCCTTAACTTTTCAGCACAAGCAACGTGAGCAAAGCAAAGCAATAGATCCACAATTCAGTTCAGCAACACATCATGTCAGCCCATTCAAAGTGAAAGAGAGGACTAAAGCCTAAAATGTGTATATGAGAATCCTCCCTTAGCAATGGGATTAACCTCCTGTTTTTAAAAAACAGCCTTGGACTTAAGGGGTGAATTTACTTTTTCTTTTGCTGATTTTTTTCAAAATTGAATACATGTTTAAGGATTTGGAAAAACACAAACAATACAGCAAGTGCACCCAAATGATCAATCCAAAATAATAATAAATAATAAACAGTTTTGATAACAATTTAACTTCTACACATAGCAGAGCTTTAAGAAGTTTCTTTTTAAAAAGGTCCCAAGTCAAGAGTCACGTTCTTTAGGTCAGTCCAGAAAAGTCAAGCTGCAAGTCTCTCAGGTCAAGATTTATGTCTTTTAAAGTCTTAAGTCAAGTCAGGCGGTCATCTCTTAGTGTCAAGTCAAATCTGAAGTCTGAAGTCTACAGCTCTGGCACCCATAAGGAACAAATATTTCATTAAAATGTATCCAACTTGTGTTAAAACGTTTTTCTAAACAAGAAAAAAAAAACTTGAACCTCATTGTGGCACTAGAGGAAAGTCAGAGGACTAATCACCAATGTCAGTGGGTTTCATCTTCTGAGGACCATGAATATCTTTGAAATTGGATGGCATTAAACTCATTCTTACAATGCAGATATGGGTGGAGATCTGGATCTGTTGAATGGAGTGTATTCAACAAGTTTAAAGATTATAAAATTTGTCCTGACTGATCAGGACAGAAGAGCTATGATTGTGTGTGGGGCTACAAACTGACAGGAAGTAGGTCAACAAGCATCCATCCCCTTAAAGTAGTATTTAAAGTTAACAGTGACCTTGTGATTTCTACACACAGGGGTCTTACCCATGATGCTGTCTGTTCCGTTGGTAGGGGCAGTGCAAGAGGCGGTGCTGTAGTGATTGGCCCCGCCTCCTCCCCCTCCCCCTCTATGGAAGCTGGACATAGGAGGAAGGCTGGAGTTGATATCTGCAGACGAGTGAGACGGGTAGCTCTGCAAAGAGACGAACAGAGAAGGATGAAATTTAATATGAAAACTGCTACGAAACAGGAAAGATTACATTAGAATAGAACAAAAAACAGAAGGAAGTGGTTATAAACACGAAGCCTGCGCACTCTATAATTATAGAGCTAGAACTAGAATAAAAGAATTACCATCTAATGACATTTGACAGCTTTATGGCTTCACATATGTGTAGAATTTATTAATCTTTGTCATGTGTCCAGAACTGCAAATGTGCACTTCCAGTAAAGCACAATATAGCCAACTAAGGATAATTGGAAAAATACATGTTGAATACATTCTGCAGAGAGCCAGCAGTGTTTAATATATTAATCACTACTGATAGATTTATTTTACTGATGGATTTTGTTGATTATAGATGTATGACTAAAAGGATTGTAACCGTAATTGTACTTTTAGGCATTAGAGTTTCAGTTACAGTGGCTTTAAGTTTTTTTCCATGTAGTTTTCTGTATAAATGTCCCAAGAGCCACCATCCAGCTGCCAAAAAAATGACTCAACATTTCCTTTTCCTTTTTAAGTTTTTGCTAAAGACAGCCGAGCTTTGAATGAATCTTTTTTTAGGGTTGTCCTATGTCATTTCAGTCCACCAGTTGAATTTCATTCTCTTACAGAATGTCGGTTAAGTAGAATAAAAATCTGCACCCAAGGGTCGCTTACTGGATTTAGCTGTTATGGCCTCACTGTGCAATGCAGCTGAAGGCTTCAGAAAAAGCCAGTTAATGGACATTGAGATTTTTAACCTACTACTTTAAAGGGCTACGTGAACTTACATTTTATATAATTGCAACGTTAACAATACAAAACATCTTTTGCCAGAGATAGCAGCATAAAAAAATAAAAAGTTTTTTTTAACAGTTTATACTAAGGGACTCATATTCAACATTGCTTCATAGCATGCCTATTAGTAGCAGACTGGCTCTTATTAATAATTATAAAGCACTTATTAATGACTTAGTCTGCATGACCATATTATACAACTAATAGGCCATTTCCTTTCCATTAAAACCTTTTTGTTTAATGCAAATCAGTAGTAAGTAAGGGACATGTTACATGAATTACAATCTTAATAGGCTTTACACAGTATGAACTTTATAAGGTGGTAGAACCACATTCTCCCATGTTTCGTCCATGTTTAGATATACTGTGATTGACAGCGTTGCTCACCAGTCTGTCGTGAGGGTGAATCCCGCAGTAGGAGGAGCTCTGGGCGGGTCCGTGGGCTGAATTCCCGCCCCCCAGCATGCTGCTGTGGTAACCTTGCTGGCTCATACTGCTACTACTGCTGCTCCAGGGATCGCCACTGTGGTGACCATCTGACCGAAGGAGAAACAGAGTTTTATTATTAAAACTACATGCCTTTTCCCTGTGACTATGGCCTATGTGCAAGACCAAGAAATGCACCACTAGAAAAAAAAAAAAATCATATTAAGTTGCATTTTGCTTTTTTGTAAGAAAGGTCTCCAAGGCCAATGTATTACTTTACATGACAATTTAAAGACACCGATGTGCAAATAAAATGATACTTCTTGCTGGAAACTAGTCAAAGAGGCGTTTAATTTAGATTAAAAACCACACCCGATTTAGATTTCAGAGCAATCTAAAAATATCAGCCATGCTGGAAGCGGTAAGTCGAATGGACTGGTATTTATCTATTGCACACACTCATACAGTGATAGGCATTTTGGAGTTCAGCATCTTGCTGTTAGGTTAGCTTTCTCAGTCTCTGCTGCCTAGAATTCTTGTCTTCTAGTCTCCCACTGTCTTTCTATGTCTGCCACAGGAGTGGTTTCAAGGGTGCCCAAGAGCTGTGTCTTCTAATTATCCAATCACCTACTACAGCTCCAGCTTTATATACTGGTCTTCTACATCATGCTGCCAGATCACAGACTCAGTTAATATCACTCTAGTTTGAGTATCTCAGTAGTTTCTTTGCTCTGTAAACTCCCCTTCTACCTTGCCTTTTTTCCTGCTTTCCAGTTTTGCCTGCCCACCTCCAGCACCTGATCCACTCCTGTCCTGGCTGAGCTCCATCTCAGTTTCCCCTCAACTGATATTCTTCATCCCTCGGATACCTTTGCCCCTCAGCTTCCTACATCACTACTCTACACTGGCTCAGTTCCTGGCTCAGCTCTTACCTACAGCTCTCTGCCGATAACCCCCCTACAACTCTTACTCACCCAGTTCCTGGCTTCCTTCCCCTGATCAGAAATAACACCAGAAAGACACTCTGGCCTCCAGCTTTCTCCCCATGGGCAATCTGAACCCCCATTCAGCCTTTCAACCTTATTTTCTCTGTTGCAAGTAACTGTGTTAATAAACTACCTGCAACTTCTTGTCTGTGTTCTGTGTCAGGGTTTTTGGTTCAGCCGTGATACTTGTGATCTACTGTGACATGTGGACCAGAGGAACTCAATTAAAACAGCGACCTTCCAGTTAGTAAAAGGTGTGCTCTATCACCTGAGCCAGGGGGCCCAGAGGTGCACAAGGAAATGACCCTGAAGGGGAGACCGGCTAAATTTGAATCAGGTAAGGTTTCAAGCTTTTTTTTATGGGCAAAATCTGATATATTTTTTTTTTTTAATAGATTGCACCTCGTCTAGAAGAACTAAACATTTACATGTTAAGCGATATGTTAATATCAGATTTTGTTTGGGAAGGGAAAGAGTACCAATCTAACTTTGGCCTTGTGCAGAGAGTTTTGCATTATGAGCTGTTTGTAGTTTTAATGTTGTTAGACTAGTGAGTGTCTCCAAAGGTGCATGTATGAGGCTTTCACTCATTCAATCATAACAGGGATACATTTGGCCTAAGTTTATTCTTAAGGCTCATGTAATGTTATGTAATATGCATATTCCATATTACTGAACAAATATGACTACTTTTCCTATTTATTATCTTGTTTTGCCATCATCAGCTGCTGCTGCCATTATTCCTTTGTGTTTGACTGGAAAAGTGAAACAGTGACTACATGAATCTTTCCACTATGAGAAAACATAAAATTGTAATTAATCAAATGAATTGGATATACTGTATATCACCCAACTCTAAGCAAAGTACATGTGATATGCAGGTTTCTGATAAATCTCTGTGTAGGAAAACAAGGTAAAAACACAGTGAGGTTTTTCCTCTGCTCCCAAACCTTCCAGACACTCAACAGTATCTACATGCAGTTTAGTGATCTGACCCACTTTGTGCAGTAACCTGATTTCAGAAAACATCCATGTAAATGGGACACCTGGTCTCCTTCCTCACATTAAGAATTTAAGAATAACCCGGTTAACATGGATCTGTGCTGGACAAACCTGATTTCTGGAACCATGTCCACCTTCTGAGATTATTTGGGAGTGTATGTACTGTATTTACATGAAAGACACCCAGGGGAGAGGGAAGAGGAGAGTCTGGAGAAAAATGAAGATTTAAATAGCATTTGCCATTTGTAGTCAATAGATAGGCAGACAAATTGGCAATTATTTTTAAAACCAGTCACTCCAATGACATTCTAAATTTGACCTATTATTCTTTGCTTATTTTATATGATACAAAGGTGTTCGCTCATATTAAACATGTCCAAAGTTTCAGATAATGAGGTCATGATATGTATAAGTAATCCCTGGGAGCCAAAGCTCAGGCTTCAGACTGCTCTAAATGGTCTCTTTGAGACAGGGTTTTTTCTGTTCTTGGCTCTGTATGATGTTAAAGAGAGTGGATATCCCTAATATGGTTATCTCAGGCACAGCTCTGGCAGTGAGCACAGCTTTTGTCCAAACCTTTTGGTTGCCCGGGGTAACCAATCAGAAGAAAGTTGGCTTAAAGGAAGGTGAGTCTTAAAAGAAGAGAGAAAGGGCTACATCAGTGCCAAGTATAAGCTAAACAAGGATTATTTTGAACTGTGGATCATGCAAATCTACTCTAGCAGAGCCCAGTGAAAAAATATGGAGCTGGATTTAATAGGTCTCCTTTAATGATGCTGCACATGTGAAGAGCCACCAACAGTAACCAGCAAGCACTTCTGATGCAGTATACTGACCTTTTAAGAACCGGTATATTACAATACAATATGGACCCACCTTTGATTATCTGGGAAGTGACTAATAAAATAGAACCAATTCAACAAAGATTCAAATATAGTCTTGATTGTATTTTAAACTGCACATAATCATTGAAACAACTCATCTGTTCAGATTAATTGTTACAGGTGAACCAAACCTACCAAACCAGCCACCTGTTGTTCTTACCTGTGCTAACTGTCCATGATACTGCCCATGTGAAAATCATAGATTCTGCCTGCACAACTCTTAGTTTTAGTCGAAAAGCTCAAGAATGAAATGTTTGCACGAGGCTGAGCAAAGTCACATGAGCATTGCCATTGGAATCCTCCAAACCAGCTACAGCTGGCTACATCTTAATCAGTGAATGTTTTCAGTCTGTCTTCATTATAGACTCGAGTCTGCCTCAAGTCTTTGATCTTTAATAAGATGCCCTGTGTATTTTACCTTATTACACACACACAGAATATTTTCAGACAATTTAAAATTACATTTTTAACATTTGCACCCTTTAGTTCTACAGATCCTAACATCACTCTTACAGGCACTGTAACTGATATCAATAAACAAATATGTACAGGCGAGTGTCATTTTTTGATTTTTGCCCTGCTTGAGACCAGAGTAACCAAAGAGGCATAAAATTAAACTCAGTCTGATATGCTGGAAAGCGCAGCTTCATTCGCCACTGAAAGTAAGTTAACAAACCGTTGACATCACTGCTGTATCCTGCAAAATACGAAGACCTCCGCTGGGTAGCTGTGATAAATAACAAAATGTATGACTCAGTTCTTTGGCTGACAATTTTCAGTTCAGGGAGCCTTAAGCTCATTTTGTCGGCTATCCAGTATCCACAGTGCACTCAGGAATCTGGTGGTGGGAGGTTTGATGAGGGACAGACCTTGTGTATGTGTGTGAGAGCGAGTACCTGGCATAAAGAAAGAGCTTGGGAAGCCAGCACTGGGAGGTTTGGAGGAGGGATAACCCGGTGAGTCCCTGTTGTAGTCGGCTGTGCTGGCAGACGGAGCGTACACCTGCAACAAACACAGAAACACGTAACGTCAGGCAAAAATCAAACCTTCCATTCGCTCATTTTTCCTCACTGAGGCTCAGCAGGAGGCTGTCTCAGACATCATTTCCAGGAGGCTGCAACGGATGACCGACACTTCTCTCCTTCACTTAAGCATCACCCTGGAACCTTCATACCTGACTAAATGAACACACAGCTTCCTGAGCTGCTGTGGGTCTTTGCCTATGATTGTCAAACTGGAAAAAAAAAGTATGGAAGCTGCTCTGAGAACTTTGGGTAAATTACATATTGGTTTCTGAACAACACGGGTCTATTTTAGTTTTGTTTTGTGTGCAACTAATTTTAAAATACGGATAAAAATATTTTACATATTTTCATTTTATAGAAATAGTGCATTGTTATGTATCCAAAATGGAAAAGAGGGTAAGTTTTCCATCCATCATTCCATCATTAATTTAGAAAAACTTTTGGGGCTATTACAGGCACATTTTTTTTTCATGCACTTGTCAATTTTGCTTCCAAAACATTTTCTTTCACACTAAAGAAAGACACATTTAGGTACCTCTGTCGCATAAACCTAAAATTGAAGAAAACATGCAGTATACATTTAAAAAAAAGATATAATTGATTAAATGTTACAAATCAACTGCAGAAGAAGTGTGATCATATCTTCTACTTTTTTTTAAACCAGTAAATACCAGTTAATTTTACAAGTCATAGCTTTAAAGGCAGCATTTCTCAAAATGAATTGTAATTTTTTTTATTATACTATATATTATACTTTTTCTTATACTTTTATTATATTAGCCAGAAAACCACTCTTTTCAGTTCTATTACTTTCTACATTATGAGGGTCTTTATTACACAGACTTTTATTCATATGTCATTCAGAACCTTGGTTATTTTTCTTGTTTATTTATTTATTCTCCTTATATATATAAATATATATATATATATACACACACACACATATATATAGAGAGAGATTTTTTATTTCTTTTTTTGGGTGTTAACAGCATTTCCTAATTTATGAAGCTCAAAAATCCGATTTCTGATTTCTGTTCTGGAAAAGTATACACATTGGCACATATTTAGAAAGCTAAAACTGATTAAATAATAATTATATTTATTAAAAAATGTCTTAATACAAGTAATCAACTGGGGAAGTTTTATGGTTATATACTTTGAAAAAACTAAACATTTTATTCATATCAGCTTACTGACAGCTCTGTAAATCAGTACTTTAAAACTACAGTGGCAACGATGGTAACCATTAGCATCTACAGAGCCCAACACAGATTTTGAGTTAGTCATCCTCTTTGAGTAGTTTGATGGATAAAAGTCCAAAGCAGCAGTTTTCTGAGCGTCTCCTCTCAAAGGGTGAGCAGTAGCAGCATGCAGCAACATGAGAGGCTGTAAGCACAACCAGCAGCCTGTCATCACTCAAACAGGTGACGCTCTTCCTCAGCAACACAACGGCTGCATGAGAACACAATGTCTGAGTTTGGTCATGCCTTCAACTGGGGGTCCCCACAGCATGCCTTTATGTGTGTGCATGTGCATAGCGTGCGAACACTCAGCCATGACGCTAGCTGCATGACGCAAACCCTGAAACAGCTGTTGAAAATGCTCTTCTCCCTCTCTGTCTTTCTCTCTTTCTCCCATTGATTCCCATTAAAATGAAAAACCTCACTCCACAGCTACACCTAATCTACCTCGATCCCCTACCAAAGACACGGGTTGCTTTGTTAACTTTAGAGTATTTGCATATGGATGGAGCACAGATGTGGTAAAAACCAAATGTGATGATAAAACACAGAAGGAATAAAAAAAGAGAGCGATGAAACAAAAGCACTTGGGGGCAGTATAAAAAACATCATCTCACTTCCCATACTCCCCGAGAGAAATTATTAAAAACAGAAAACAGCTTAAAACTGTTTCTTTCAAAAAAAAAAAAAAACCTCATGACTTTTTTCTCTCACATCAGCGAAGGATTGCTGGTTCGGTAAAGCTTCTGATTTCTTTTACTTAAGTCGCATCATAATCATACACTCTTCCTGTTAAGCAGTCTTAACGAAGAACCCAGAACCCTAGACAAATGTGTCTAATTCCTTCTGCAATGTCTACTTGAGTCTGAGAAGAAAGTGAAGCTCCACCTTAGTGTGTTTCCCTTCTTTCAGCAAGTCCTGTATATACAAGAAGTGAGCTCCTCTGGTTCTCAACAAAGGGATCAGCTGAGGTCGAGCTGGCCTTTCAGCAGGTTAATCAAAAGCACAAACTGGGGGTATTTGTCTGATTTCATCCACCACCTGGACTCTGTGTTTCAAAACATCAGCTACGTGTTTTGACCTCGTGGTTTGAAATGTACTTCTTTTCCTTCTGATTAGAGCCAACATCCCAGCTAAGGCTGGAGTCGTACTTCTCCGGGGTTCATGGGAGTGTTTGTAGTTCATTGTTTGGAGTACATTTTCCCTTAGGAACCTGCATCCTTACAGAAGTCGAAACAACCACTCAGCTTGCTCAAGTTTTTGAGGCATGTGTTTACGTAAGCATCTCTATGGGCCTGTGGGACTTCTTGGCTACCCAGAATACCCTTCTTTGCATAGGTCTTTGGAGACCCTTATCAGAGAAGCATAATTTCAGCTGAGCACATACGATGATGAGAAATGTTTTGTGAGGTGTTAGTGCTGCATGCATACTGCATAACACAATGCTTAATGGCATTACTGTTTATTTTTTGTTTATTGGTTAAGTTCTTGATCCATCAGTTTAACCACCAGGTATAACTTTTGGGCCTGCAAATGTGGCCTTTTTTACATTTAGCCCATTTACTTCCACTGACATTTGTTTAACATAACTGTGCAATTATGGTGGCCGAAGGATTTATAGCTATATTAGCATAATTATAATCAGTCAAATTTATGTTTACCTCTGTTTATTTCAAGTTTTGTCTCCTTTGTGGCTGATGCAGTCAGTCTTTAACTATAACAATAGTGTTTTTTAAATGTGATATGAATATTTCATGTTCAAAATAAATAAAATTAAGATATTTTCACAGCTAGGATAGTGACACCCCCACTTCACATCATTTTCAGCCTATTTTTGGTAATATTGGACTATTTCATATCTCTTAATTTTAAATGCCAGAAAGTAGTCATGTTGTGAGTTTAACTCTCACTCAACTTTCCACAATTTTTTGTGGAAAGCAATCATTCCCATTTCTTAAGCCTGTCTTCAAACAATGGTCACACAACAGGTTTTGTCTTTTGTCATCAGATGGGAGGCCTTCTTTAAAGCGCTCCATGGTTTCACTTCAGTATATTTGTTTCACGTGCTGAGGGCGTATGAACCGGCACGGCCCCTCCGGTCCTCCAGCATGAATTTGCTTGCTGTTGTACTGACGTGTACGTCAAAAACCTTTGGGACAGGCAGCTTTTAGCTTTTATGATCTGAGCCGCTGGAAAAGTCTGCTAGAGGACACGAGAGCAACTGAAAGTGATGAAATCTTTAAACGTAAAATTAAAACCTACCTTTTCTGCTTGGCTTTTGATCAAGTATGTGCTATGGACACCACTTATTTTATTTTATTAATTTTTTTTATTCACTTTCTATCTTTTAAATATTGGAAGAAAATGGATGGATGGATAGATTTTTACTTAGTATTGTATTATTTTATTTTTATTCACTGATTGGAGCTTTTTCACTATCTGACATTTTATTCTATTTTATGATGTATTTATCTTTTTGTTGTATTTTATCTAGCCTTATGTTCTTTTTATTTATTAGATTTTTTTTTTATTTTTAGTTTAATATTTTTTTTCTTTTTCTTTCTTGTTTTATTACTCCTTGTTATGACGTATTATCAGCTGTGTGAAGCATTTTGAAGTGCACTAACCTGCATGAAAGTTGTTACACAAATAAAGTTTTAATTTGATTTCATTTCATTTCATTTGATAAAGTGATTTTAATGAACGTGATGGGGATCAAAATCCACAGAACACTGTGAAAAAAAAACATTTGAAAGTTTGTCTCAAGTTTTGCTGCTATGAGACTTTATGAGTCAGAGCTGGTCAACTAAAGTGACTACATTCTTAAGTACAGAAGTTCCTCTTTGGAGGGCTATTTAATCTGGTTAGCTCAGAGTGCTAAATCCTCAAATTAGCTTCAGAGAAACTGGAATACAGTTTTGCAGGAAAAAAGCACAGAAGATTTGTTCTGCATCACTTAGAAAAAATCTCTTAATGTCTAGGAGAAACAGCAGGAATGATTCCAGCAGGCAAAACTTGTTTCACTTTACATGTAGGAATGTGACAATTGTTTTAAGGCAGACTTGGAGAAACTATGAAGCTGTCCTTTGAACATACCTTCACCACAGTTAACTGTTTCCTTATCATAGTTGTCATTTGTAGTAATATACTGTAGATAGCAAGAATTTTAAGAATGTTCGTAAATGACACAAAAAACAAACAAATAAAAATAAATGAACTGAATTAAGTTTAAACTACAGGGTTTTGTCCAATATTGATACAGACTATAGCAGGGTTTCTGCCATCATATTAAAAGACCAGCAGCCTATTGGACCTGGGCACTGGGGATTTTTGTCTCATTAGCTAACTGTTTCTACCATTATTTAACACAAAAATAACTTGAAAAACTATAAAGATGTTAAAAAAGGGGAACAAATAACCAGGCAAGTAAAAATAATAACAATGACTGACAATACACTGCAAAAATTTCACTCAACATATTACCATGTAATGGTTGTGTAAAAGTCAAGACGCTGAACCAGTGGCTGTCAGAAATAGTGGCAGAATGACTTCCAAAGTTACACAGCATGCATTTGAAAATATTCACCAAAAATATACACACAAGTATACACAAGTTGTAGTTAAAGAGCTACAACGTGCTGTCCACTGACCATCATCATGTGTGACTGATGTGAAAGTGAAAACAAAGTAAAAGTTGTTGATTTCCTGAAAACAATCAGTCACAGAAAGACGCCAACACAACGATGAACGGCGTAACAAGCAGGACATCTAAAGAGCACTGGGAACTGTGGGAATCAAACGCTGGGGTCAGGAACCACCCACCCACGAACACGCACACATACACACACAAACACATACACGCAAACTTGCAAATGCACAAACTCAAACATACAGATTGAAGTTGCTAAGTCAGCTGGGAAAGGTCTGTACCTTCCCACAACGCACCTTGCACAAGTATAAGCATCCAAATCCCCTGGTCTACACACACACACACACAGAGAATCTGTGGATGTCATTAGAGCTAAACTAAAATCCCCTTAAACTTCCTCTTCCTCCTCCTCTTCCCCTCTGAGAACAGAGTTTGCGCTCTAATCATAAAACCACATTTATTGACCCAAAGACTGTGCAAGAACACACACATACACGCAGAGAAACACACTGTCAAACACACATGCTTGTGTTGTTCCTGCTGAAAATATTCAGATTTATGTCTCATGCGGTGCAGGCATATTTTCCCATTGAATGTTGCTGTTAGAGTGGTGACGAAAGAATGTGATTTGTGCATGTCTGTGTGTGTGTGTTACAGACAGACAGCAACAGGTGCAGAGTGCATTCAAGTCTGAAGAATGTAGAGAGAGACACGATAACAACTTCACTTCCTGCAGCACACACACAGAAGTATCAGTATTCCCACAGTTAACTAGCTGACCTTGAGCCAATGAGAGAAAGCCTCCACAGTTTTGTAATTTTACTAACACAAACCACAGAAAATAATGCCAACCACAACAAAAACAGTTTACATCCCATCAATAACCTTCATTTGGAGCTTTTTTGTCTACTATTATGTAAACTGGAGGATATTCCCACAATTCCTTGTTCAGTGTCAAGTAGTTAATCTGTGAATGTGATTGGTTGAAGAATAGGTTCCAGTATTTCTGCTGCAATGGAAACAGGTATGGAAAATAATTGTTGTGGCTTGGTATAAAGCAGAAACCAGCCAAACCAGGCTCTGTGCAACAGTGCTGTCATAACACCAGAATGACAAACACTACAAAACTAATCATCTGCACCACAACAGAAACAGAAATCAGTTGAAGTGTCACAATAGAAAACAGCTGATCAGGACACCCACTGACCTATTAGAGATAAAATGGAACCATCACTAATTTAATAGCTGAGTTCCTATGAACTCCAACTACACTGGAAGAGGAAGAGGTAGTTCTGTAGGTGAGGCTGGGAAAGAACAAGAACTACCACTGCCAACTGCATCCCACGACAATGGAGCTGGAGTCCATGAGTCCATGGAGATATCGTTGATGGTTACAACAGCGATGTGATCAGGTTGCTGGAAAGACAGGAAGTGCTGATGCACCAGCAACATTTGGTAATGTATGTGCAGCCGCCGAGTCCATTTGTGGGAAAACCTGAACATGTACACAAACCAAATCATTTCTGTAAAACTGACATCTGCACCACAGTGAAAATATAACAGAAACCCCAAAAGAGATGCCAGATAAACCACTCAAAATAATATTTTAAAAGATCCACAGAAACCTAATAGAAACCAGTGGAATCAGCTCCTTACCAAATCGGGCCCCAAAGCTGCACGAAAACCACCTATTCTTGTAAAACAGATCTCTGACTTGAAAAGAAACCAATTTAAACCACTTGTAAAATGTAGAGATTTAGTTGCTTACAACTAAACTGCATTTCCAATTATGTTAAGTGAGAAACTTACAATTAAAACAACCAACAACTTCAGGATAAGCACACTGGTGAAGGTTAGTGGAGGCACGAGTCACAAGACTTTCACCAGAGAAACTGGGGTTTTACTCATGTGGGACCAATATTCTTCACTAAGTGTATTAATACTGTCTTTACTTTAAAGGTTTATTTTAACTCATTCGTTTTGTTAATATATCACATTAGAAGCCTCTCTTCTATTTTTGGGTTATCAGGGTAAAAACTCCATTGAATACACGACTCAAAAGGAGTGGCTGTAGAAAAGCAAGAAAATAAATGTCTTTATTCCTGAGATGCAATCTCTGAGAAAATCTGTTTCTCTTGAAACCTAGTTGAGAATGCACTGTAGTTCTCTGGGAACATCTTATTTAAGAGATAGGGCTGAAAGAAATCCCAACAAACAGTTCTCCATGCAATGATAGAGACACAATAAATTCAGCAGTGTACAAAAAAAAAAAAAACACAGAAATAAATACTATAATTTAACAAAATCCAAACCAAAATACACTAACCAGTTTTTTAAAAGGGTTATTTTATCACAGTTCTCTGTGAAATAGTAGAACGACAGTAGTTTTACTGGTAGAAACCAGTAGGGGCCATTCTCTGCATAGAACCATAATACAAACCATTTGATCATGTCGTGTTCTATGAGAGAACAATGACAGATCCTTCTTATAGAAACCAGCAGAGCCAGATGTGTAAAGTGATGATCAGTAGAACCCCTGACAGAATTCAGTAGAAGCGGTTGTGTAACGCCTGGCGGATTCGGGGAATCTTCACAGAACATGAAACATCACAGATTTCATCAAAGCTTTGTTCTGCAAAGCCCCCGGCAAAAACAAGAGAGAATAAAGACACATTCCACTGAAAACTGATTCCTCATGGCGCTGACAACACACACACACACTCAAAATGTATTCAGGGCACACCAGCTGTGTAACTCACTGACCTGAACCAAAGGTAGAAAGTTAACAGAAACCACATTTGAACTCAAAATTAGCTGAAGTCCACACAATGTATTGATAAGTCCTGCTTCAGTTCAAGATTTAGTTTAACCCTCATTCTGCAAACACACTTTACATGCAAGACCTACTGACTACCTTCCCTGGGACGCAAGAAAACTACTGTACAAAGCAACAATGCAAAATGTTAACATTACTAGTTACGTTGTAATCTGATGAAAAATATTATTTTAGAAAATGTATAGTTAATTTATATTGTGTAAAACAAAAACACACTTGTTTTTGATTTTATCTGAATTACAAGCCACATTAGTACCACAGCACGGTGGTGTGGTGGTTAGCACTGTTGCCTCACAGCAAGAAGGTCCTGAGTTTGAATCCACCATCTGGCCAGGGCCTTTCTGTGTGGAGTTTGCATGTTCTCCCCGTGTCTGTGTGGGTTCTCTCCGGGTACTTCAGCTTCCTCCCACAGTCCAAAGATATGCAGTTAGTGGGATTAGGTTAATTGGTGATTCTAAATTGGCTGTGGTGTGAATGTGAACTGGCTGGATTCTCTTTTGCTTAATTATTATTAATTTTAATTTGCTTGATTTTGAGAATAAAGCGCTTATTGTGATTCTGAACAGTGTATTTCAAGCCCTGTGGCCTGATGGTCCTACGTTTATCCTACTTCAGGCTAAGCACTGGGGACATTTTTAAATTTGATTGTTTCAATGTTTTTTTTAAGACATAAGATACAAGTGTAAAGTTAACTAATATAGAATTATGTAAAACTTTTACTGTTATATTAAAAACCATAAAAACTCTTCAATAGAGTTAGAACATCTATAAAGAGGGTTAGAAAAGTAAAAAAAAAAATAAAGACCAGGCAATGTTATGACTTAACTTTTGTTAAGCAAAACTTTTACGCTCAGTGGTTTATGTCCATCCGCTTATGATCACTGTTTATAGTAGCCTAAATCATTCTGTACTTAAACAGTGTTAACCAAGATTCTGTGCTTTTTCACTGGCACAGCCAGCATTATTTTCTCTTCATGTTGGAAGTGAGAAATATACCCTGTATGTGTGTCTCACACTCTCATCTCACCATCCACACTGTGTCTGAACAGAAGTTGTTAGAGCTTCCCACATGCCATTCCTCTTTTCTTTGTCTACCACACAGGATACGTTTACAGCAGAGGGATAATAATACATTAAACAAAGGAGACTCTCATCTGGAAAATAGTGAGAAAGAGGATCTGTGCACCGTTGAAAGTGCAAGGGACCTAGGTGCCTTATGATGTTTGATATACACATGGTCATCTGGTCTGAAAACTGACCAGTCCCAGTCGCTGACACAAACAGATTATTTTCTGACAATTTCAGCATGTGATTGCATACTAATCATAATTATCCACAATTCATGGCTGTAGTTTTAATTTGAGTACTGCTGTACCAGATACCAGGTATGATATTCATACATTATCATATTTTATATTTTTTAGGTGGAGAGGTCAGATGTCTCTCTCTCTGACCCACAAGATCCAGTTGTCAGAGGAACGAGATTCCCAGGAAGCAGTTACTATCAGTTTCCCAGTGACATCCTTCCCAGCAACACAGATTTTACAGGTAAGTAAATTGTCAGTAAATTGACGGTATGTCTGTCTGCATTTCTGTGTACTGTACATGTGAGTATGCGACAACATGCATACATGCACGCCTGTGTTTTTTTAGCGTTCGCTGACTGCACTGTGGTCTCTTCTTCTCAGTCTTCTAGTGACATTCCTTTAGAATGACTTCCCCAGTCATCTTAAAGGACAATTATCTTTCTGTTTACCAGCATCATTAGAGGGTTGAGCTGCACAGCCAAACATGTTCTGCTTCATCTGAGAACATCACCCAGTCTGACGCTCATAATTAATGACTGCTGATACTAATCAGTGGGATTTGAGCAAGCAAAGCTCTTTGATGCCACTTGAGATTACTTCACTGTCCCACACAAACCTTGTATCACCAGTAATGTTGTCTGAGTGAAGAGAATACCTTTCCAAGATATTTAACACTGCGAGGTAAAAAGTCAAAAAAATATTTCTATGGGTAAGCAATATTTCCTAAATGTGTGACACATTCCTGAGTTTGTGCAGATAACTTTTCAAATGTAATTTTGATTCTCTCTGTGGTAAAATATAATTAAGCCAACAAAGCTCTCTGTGTTGGTCACATAATCTTGCTCTATCTAAAATACCCAAGTAAGTTTGCCATCCATAAAGTAGGCATCCATTTATTGTTCATGTTCAGATATTTTAAGCTTACAGTTCACATGTTATTAGGCCACAGTATGTGAGTGTAAGTTTTAATTATTCATTGTCAAATACACTGTTAACGATGAGAGAGCAGGCTGGTGTTATTTTGGCCTCGACTACAACCGCTAGTAAGTAAGTAGTAATTAAATTCTAGAAGTAAGGTACATTTAAACATAAAATAATAATCTACTTAAACAGCAATAATTGTCTCAAATCTAAAATTACCTGTTTATTAGAATAAAAGTATTCCTCTTTAGAGGCAAAAACATGGATGTTTTTTTCATTTGCAAGATTTATTTTATAAGATTTAGTTTTTTGTTTTATTTATATCTTTGATCTCCTTTTTGACTTGTGCTACTTTAATTTGCTTCCATAAAATGTCATTTTGTACACTGTTTTTTTATTTTCACAAACAACTGATGATTAATATTAATACCAAAATAGTTTATTGTTTACTTTAGTGTTCTTCATGAAAAGCAACTCTCTTAAAAGGCTGAGGGAGCGTGTGGTCAGAAAAATCCAACCAACCTGACACCTCAAGAAATCTCAAAATCTGTCTACCGAATTGTTTTCTTTACTCTTGGTTCTCAGTTCTTATTCATCGCTCACTGAGTGCTGTGTTTTCATCTCAAACCAAAGAATTAGGATATTTGATCTCATCCTTGCTTCTTCAGTACAAAGGTAAATAGATCTCTCTGAATGCTGCCAGCAAATAGATGACGGCTTTTTGCTATTGAGGGGAGCTTCTCATCTCCTCCACTCTCCTCCTTCATAAAGGGTAATGGATCAGACAATCACTTTCAGACCGGATCTATTCTGGACCATCAATGTGTCGGCAGTCCTCAAACCATCGCCCTTTTACAACCATCAATACTAATAGCATCATCTACAGACAATTATTCCCATCGAAGCGCACGGAACAGCGAACAAATCAAAGCCAAATTGGATTATGAATGTAATGCAGTGTAATGCCCCCTCGAGAGTCAATTGATCACAGAGGAGAGACTCGTCAATCGTTGATGTCTTATGGAAACCTTGTAACTCAGGCAATGACAAATGTAAAATTTTTTCTATGAGATGAATGTTTGCATACTATTTATTTGTTCTGGTGGACATTGCTATACCCCATGATGCATCATTTAGGACACATCATAAAGATTTTATAAGGTGTTGCTTGGAAATGGGGTCCTTTTGAGTCTTAAGGGAACTTTCTCTATTTTGGTCTAGCAGTATTGATACCTCACAAGATCATGATGTGCCTTCTGTATGAAACAGCAAATCATCATTTTTCTCCGTCAACGTCATGCATCGTTTTAGGAATATTAATAATTTGTTGAGGTTTTTTCTTCAGACTTTCTATATCCTAAACATGCAAATGAAGGGTACATTATTGAGCGGGGTCAGTATTCTACATGTTAAATCTTTGTTAAGATTGAGATTATCTATCATGTAAAATCACATGATATTTGCCCTTTCACCTGTTACTTTATGGCCACTTTACAAAAATAATCTTTTGCCAAATAGGTTGTTTTCTATGTGCAATTACTGTGATAGAAGTGCATGTTTCCATAAATGAAGTCTGGTCACTTGTGTTTAAAGATGCTTCTTAGTGCTTAATAAGGGTACTTTAGGTCAGTATTTACCACACTGAATCTTACTTTAGATAAAACAAGATTATAACTATATGCAATCATGCTGCAATATGAATAACCTCTTAAGTGCTTGTTTCAAGAAATCCATGTTAGTTCATTCATCTTGTTTATTATGTTTCTGTATCTAAAACTCTCCTGACTTCCTAATATCCATGTTCATATTTGAATTAAGGACACTGTGCATCTCAGACAGGCTTATGTTATTATTTATAAAATAATGTATTTAAACTGAAATGGGTCAAAATAGGTTATATAGTCCTCTCTCTGCACTTTTGTAATTCTTCACAGGGCCTGAAATGGGCTTTTTAAAATGCGGGTGACGTCCTGTTTATATTTTTTGCTAATCCAGATGAATTCTTTAACCCTCAGTAAATGAAGAGAGATGAAACATCACAAATATTTTAGAAAAAAAAAAAACAGAAAAAAATGAATGCAGGAACAAACAGACTTGGATAATATCCCGAGACATCTAAAACAGTACATTGCTGCAGTAGCTGCTGCTGCAACAACTAAGCAGGAAAGAGGGAAATGTTAAATGATACAAATTATTTTTCCTTAATTAATATGATTGATTGCTAGGCACTGACGTTGAGAGGAGAGGGGGAGAAATGTGTGAAGGGAAAGTTTGCACAGACATCATTAGTTTTTCCCCATTTAAAGATTAATCAGAAGAGGCTGGGCTCTTTAATTCTGTCATTTGTATATTTAATGGGCTGCTGCAGAATCTATGGGTGTAATTAGCTAGCTGCCGCGCTCTCATTAATACACCAGGCTCTGATTAATGCCAGCAGAGAGCTAACATGACTGGAGTTATTCAGGTTATGTTGTGTAGATGATTACACACAACCTCCACTGTTTACTGAGACAGAGAGGAGAAACAATGCACATGAAATAATACTGCCTAATAAATAAAACTACTTAAAACAGTACATGGCTCAGTATAACTACTTGTTAATGTTGCATATTGTGAAATATAACATAAATCCTCTTTTTTGCTTAAAGAGGATTTTGCGTAATGAGAGAGTACAGCACAGTACAACATTTAGTATTAATAATGAACTCCATATGAAATGGCCCTTAATTTGTAATTGATTTAAAACTCAGTTTAAACAATATACTGAAATTTTATCACTTAACATCAAGTTGATGGTGTAAGTGTGGTTGGTTGTATGTGCTTGTAGTTCATAAAATATGTCTTACAGTGCATTAGGTGTTGTGTCACTCATGAAAAAACAGGTTATGTTTACTGACAAAAGCAATAATTTATTTCTCATATTCAGCAGGTTCTGGTCCTAGAAGAGGGTGGGCCAGCTTATTGAGAGTGTTCTTATTATTTTGGACAAACTTTATAACTGGCTCTCTTTACTAGGTCTCAAAGAAAAACCAAATTGTCAGTATATTTGCTGTTATTTTTGCACTGTAGAGTGGAATAAACATATTGCCTTTATGGTCCACAAGTAGGGTCCTACACCTTTCTCTGGTTTAATAAATCTGTTTTTTATGCTTCCAATGAAAAGGGAATTTATAGTCAGTAGCACGTTGAGCACCCCACAGGGAGAACTTTTCAAGTACTGTATTTTTGCAGTTGGAAAAGACAACTAAAGACATTATTGAGCAATAAATGTTTCACAACGAAGATTCCCTTTCTGTAGTACGTGTGCAAACTGTTTATCTAAATTGGAAGTGTTACATAACAGTACTGGACCAACACACTAAATATTCACATGGGTCAAAAGGAATGCAAAAATACTGCGAGCTGATGCAAAAGTATAGCAAGGGAAATTGTTTGGAGGTCTATTTTATTTTTTTATTATTATTATTTTTTATTTTTTTGGTTCAGCATTTTGGAAAGGAAAAATAATTACTTTTGGAAAAACCATTAGAGAAATTAAGTAATTCATTTGGAGTATATATATCAAATTAACATTTCATTAACTGAAGTGGTTGTCTTACACATTTTGTATATACTAGTATGAAGCATAAACAGTGTAAATATTTGTCTAAGCATGTATTTGACCATGTGTGCTTGTGTGTGGAGTTAGTGTGCACTCTCGAGTGTGAAAGTGCTTACTGGGGTGTTTTGTTTGTTCGATAGCACAATGAAAGTGTTCTGTGTACATATACCTGTTTGTCTGTGAGTGTGTGTGTCTCTGTGTGCGTGCTTGTGCTGTATGTGTAACAGAATCACCTGTCATGGTGTGTGCTCAGGTTTGTCTGTTGATGGCTCCAAAGTGGTTGTCAGTGTGAAGTAGCACAAGTCCTGTGGGGAAATCTGAAGGAAGTATTGCTGAGCACAAGCAGTGTCACAGACGCTGTACATTTGAGCATGCTTGACTATCACAAAGATGCAGACTCACACAGACATAATGTACATTATCTGCATACACCAATGATTGTCCTTCCAAGTTTCCTTCCGTGTACAAAATGTCAGTATGTCAGATTTATTTTTATTTTATTTTATTTTTCATTCATTCACAGCACCTAAATCAGAAGAATGACAGTTTCACTGCCTGGACATCTTTACCAATACATTATACATTTTATATATATATATATATATATATTTTTTTTTTTTATTTATATTATATATTATACCAATACATTACTGTACACAATTTCCTGGATAGATCAATTTGTTACTGTGCTTCTGTGCTTCTCCACCATCACATACTACACCACCCTGCATCAAAAAAATTAAATTTGTGCTGTTTTCCAGAAAATATTTGATATTACCTAATTCAGTGATGCTGAGTTCAAAAATACAATAAAAATATTCAATCATGTACAGTTTTGTCACAAAATGCCAGTCTTTTTTTTTTCCACATATGGTCCATTTCTGCTCATTGTATTTCAGCTTCTCCAACACAATTTGCATATTTTCATAGGTTTCTTTTAACTGGACAGAATGACCAATTGGCACGGATGCAAAGTAATTGCCATTATATAGTAGGACACGTTTTAGGCTGGCCTTTGAGCTGTCAGTGAACAGCTTCCACTCACCTGCATCGTACTCTCAACACATTGAACCCAAAAGACCTTTAACATCAACACAATATACAAAGTCATCATCCATTTCAAAGGATGGAATAAGATCCTTCTCACTATGCCTATAAAAAGAAAATTTGGTTCCTGGAGCCAGGAGGTTTTTCTCACTGAGCCTAGACCCAAGCAACTCAGCCGCTTCCTTTGGCAGATCCAAATCTCGTACTAAGTCATTTAACTCTGGCTGAGTGAATAACTGGGGGACAGATGAGCTACTAGAAGATGGATCTTCAAAGTCCTCATCACTAGAATGCTGTGCGTCTGGAGACAAAACATCATCAGATTCTTCTCTCTCATCAACTAAGTCAGTAAAAATGGGAGGTGGTATTTCATCTGAATGTGGTACAGGTCTCATTGCTGATGGCAGGTTAGGGTAATTTTGGAACTGTA
>VUQI01012912.1:6847-20311 GCA_015106735.1 Paratilapia polleni
TTCTTAAACCCCCCCCCCCCCCCCCCCCCCCCCCCCCCCCCCCCCCCCAAAAAAAAAAATAACTGCACATAGTTGTGGCATACTTGTGGCTTGCTAGCTTTACCTGGCAGAGTTTGCACTGGGTTTATTTTTATTTAAATTTTTTTCAGATGTTTCTGACAGCAGTACTAGTCTTTGACTTTGCACATTTCTCCTTTGTAGACTAGCATCTAATCTCACCACATCACAAAATGTTTTATTGGTTTTCTTAGCTTGAAACATGCCCTTCTATTGTAAACAGCTTCCACGCACATTACTGCCACTTTGTGTTACATACAGCAGGCACTGGTAAAAACAAGGGAAAATATATTAACTATTTTTTTTTATTATTTAATGACTATTAAAATATTCCAAAATCATGGCCATCCCAGTTTATTGTGATGACATATGTATATATATTTCCAGGCTGTATGCTGTGTTTTGGCCAATCAGCCTTCTTTCGCTTCAACCACCCTGAGGAGGCTTTCAGGATGAAGAGTATGATGCCCCAAGGAGGAAGTGTCTCCACCGGGGACTACAGACTATGTCCAGGTACTGTATTGTGCTCATATGCTTGCTCACATTGTGTTGTCCACATGCATTTATGTGTGCTACTGTCTGTTATCCCTCAGCAGTGCTAACTACACCTCATGGCACTTTTCCCTTACCCATAAACACAACTCAATGTGAAGAAAACCAACACTGGCCATTTGTCCAGTGAATCAAAAGTCCTAAAAAAAGAGCATTTCCCTCCCAAAGTTCCATTTTCAGCCTGCATGGATGAATGGGCCAAATTGTTAACAGGGTGCTGGTGGAGGTGGAGCGGTGTATTTTACAGGTATCGCTTGTTGGTTTATAGAGTAGGTTTTCTCTAAAAGAACCTTCAGCTGCTTTCAATCACTTTTTAGCTCCTAGATGAGTCAATATTTAAAAACACATTTCCTAATCTCCAAAAATACTATTTTTTAATATTTGCGTTAAATAGAGTCATAGACTGCTCAGAATTCCTGTTTGTAGCTCTGTCATCAGAGCCCTTGTTGTCACTTGGAGCCTTTAAAATGCAGCACCCGTTGAACCCCGGAGCCTGAATGGTGCCCAGCTGGGACCTGGTGCTGGAGTTCACACCATGCATGTTTTATGAGCATCTCATTCCTCTGCGTCTCCAGGCAAAGTTTCCAGCTTGCTTGTGTGTCTGTGTGTGTGTTTGTGAGTGTGTCTTCCTCCTGGCATGCTCACAGCTGTAAGTGTACCTTCTCTTGGCAAGCTATACTTCCAGGGAACTGTCACAGCATCTTGTTAT
This sequence comes from Paratilapia polleni, assembly GCA_015106735.1. Lineage (NCBI taxonomy): Eukaryota > Metazoa > Chordata > Actinopteri > Cichliformes > Cichlidae > Paratilapia > Paratilapia polleni. The sequence continues at coordinate 8,166 of VUQI01012912.1, forward strand.
TCCCCCCCCCCCTCCTTGCACTGTTGACGCTGCCTGCCACCAGGGGATAAGTATAGCACACAGGCATGCTGGCTGCTCTGGACTTCCTGATCCACTAATGAAAGCCTTCCGTTGTTTAGAAACGTACCAATTACGCGTTCCTGAGTTGCGCTCAGATGAAGACTGCTTATACCACTCCCATGATAAACTGGGCATGTCTGTCATATCAGCTTGAAAAGACTTGAAAGTGGCACTTGTTATCTATGCATGTACTCGGGGCAATTATGAGGCCAAACCTGCAAATGATATGTTTCTCAGTTTTGTGTCCAGATAAAACAATGCCAGTTTCTTGTACGCAGTTCACAGAGTGAGGCTGAATGACAAACACAGGCAGTTTGTGCTGCTGGGTCGACAAACTTTAGTCTCTTCCCCTTTTCAAAATACCTTGAAGCATCTCTCCTGAAAGACATTCATAGTGCGGCACTTAGATAAAGGTAAACTTTTAGAGAGAAGTTAACGTCAGTACGGGTGTGAATCTTGGAAAGTAACTTGACCCCCTCAATTCTGACAATCAAAATCAGAAACAGTTTTGATAGACTAGGACTGAATCTTTGAAACAATACAGGAATTGTTACTGGGGCAGTGCCGAACATGGATAACATGTTCCATGAAGCATATAAAGTGTACACACAAGTCTTCCTCTGGCTAACAGTTAGCTCCATACTGTAGACTGTATATAAAAGATGGACATAGCTTCTGGGCCTGAAAAGTGAAGCCATTGTGTAAGTGCCTTAAACCTGTATTCTTTGCAATGACCAGCTGGGGCTGAAAATGAATTTATTTCTCACTTGATTCATGACCTGAGTAAACACTTTCCTGTTGAGGTTATGGTTATAGTTGCTAGGTTTAAGTTTCACTGAATACAGCATGATGTTTATTCTGTAAATAATAGTCCCCATTAAAGTAAAACAGGAGGACAAATCAGGGTATGTTTACCTTGTGGTTGACAAGCTGCTTGCCTATGAGCGTTTCACGGTCAGATCCACTCATCACGTCCTGTGTCAAAACACCAAGATGGTGACGGGGAAAATGCTCAGGTTGAGGCCTCATAACGGGACCTCACTAACCAATGGGTGATGTCACAGTGGCTTCATCCATCTTTAATGTACAGTCTGTGCTCTGTGCTCCACACACACATGAATGAAAGGCTAATTACTGATAGAGATCTCTGAGTCTGTTTTAAATATCTTCTGGATCTTTGTGGCCCAGCTCTTGTGCTGGATAAAAAAATTACAGCTCAGTACTCTCTCTTGCAAGACAGCTTTTGTTCCTCCCCATTTACTGCCTTCTTGAATACCAAAACTTAAGAAAACCTGGCCTCGAAATGATGCTTAGATGGAAGAAGCACAACAGATCTTGGAGGCAGTAGAAGCCACTAGTGTATTTACAAAGACCTGGTCCTGCACTTCTCACCTCCCTAACACTACCATACACATCATATAGTTAGGATTAAACCTGGTCCTCTCCATTGGAGGGTAAGTGCTTTTTCTCCCTCATTAGCCTGGAACCTTAGTCCGCTAAACTTTACTGACTTTCACGTCTTTACCTTTTTATTCATTTACATACCCATAGAACACCACGGGAATGAGTCCTGTAACTCTGATGTGAGTTCCGGTTCAGTCAGTGGTGAGTTTCCTGAAATAAGGTCTATGGTTAACACAAGCTTTATAGACATTTTCACATTTCCTTCTACAACATAAAATACACAGGGCAATATTCCACTCGTGAATGTTGTAATCATTACGTGTCCCAGTGCAGGTGTTTATCAAGTGACTAAATGAGACTGCATTCAATGTTATCACAGCAAACACAGGAGCTCAATGTTGGTGATGGTGAAATTTGTTTATTGCCTAATGATAACTTTTTACCTCTGCCAGTTGCAAATCTGCTCCAGAAATCCTAAAACTTGCATCACTTTGTAAAGAGTGTCTTGCAAAATATGCAAAAATGTCATGAAATTTTATTCTCCAGAGTTCTGTGCACTTTTCAGCACTCTGAAATACCATTGATCCATCCAATTTTCGTAACTCTTTATCCAGCTGGGGTTGGAGGGGGCTGGAGCCTGTCCAAGCTGACACTGGGTGAGAGGTGTGGTACACCCTGGACATGTCTTTCTATACAAGACACAGGGAGACAGACAACCACACACTCTCACATCCCCACCAAAGGCCAGTTAACAATCACAAATCACAGTGGTGCCAGTCACATTTGCCTGTCTGTTGTTTAGTTTCTGTGAGCTTTGCCAGATCTTCATCCAGCCAGCTCCAGCTGGCCTATATCTGCCACCTTCTCACTGACCGGACACTTCCTGTGCCTCTCTACGAGGCCGGCAGACAGCTTTGTGGTCCTGAGCTGCTTCCTTAAAGTGGCTGATGGCTGGGTTACAGTATCTTTTTTCAGAGGCTATTTTTAAATCTCCCAGGTCCAGTATACCGTCTCCCATCTCTGTACCCTCCCCGCCTCTGTTTCCCCTCTGGTCCCCTGTTCTCCTAACCCTTCTGTATGCTTCCCAGTGAAAGGCCTTTATCTCCCAGTGATTTGGCTGCTTGACAGTCTGGAAAAAGCAGCTCTGAGGACAGGGCTGAAAGTTGGGGATGCAGTTGTGGTTGCAGTTTGGCATCACCACATGTTCAATCTCTGATGTTTTTTTCACTGTTATGAAATGAAAGCAAGTGCTTATTAATAAAGCACCATTTTGGATGTCAAACTGAGAATCTTTTTGCCGTTTAACAGGATAACTGCATATTTTCTGCCCATTATTTTCCATTTCCAAACCAGCTCAAACCCACATTTCCATCCCAGAGGAAAATCTTTTTCCTTTTAATATTTCATACTAGATCAGTTAAATCTTTAAGTGTTTTTATGTAGCAAGACAGAAGCATAGGAATATGTATAATTTTGATTAACAGAATTAAAAGACACTTTCTTCCTGAAATTGTTCTTGTTCAGACTTATGTTGCTTTGGTGAACTAATAAAAAGTTACACCGTGCTCTCACTGCCTCTGGATGGCCAACATCCATTTTAATACGGTTATGGACTGTTTGAATATGTGGATGGTTTCTCCTCTGTCTCATTTAAAGCTGACCAAATCTGCAATATAGCGACAAATAACAGTGACAAGCCACAAAATCTACTGCCATGACACAGCCCGTAAATCTCGCAGTCGTTCACATCACCCTGGGCAGGAAGAGCTACGTTAAGTTAGCCACGACACCGGAAGTAATACAAATTTGCATTCAAAATAAAATAATTGCCTGTTACGATGAGTTTTGAGCTACCTTGCTTTCATATTTGGGTTTATGTTTAAATGTGCAGTTCTAAAGTAGTGTATTGACTTTCGGAAAACGAGGGAAAATGTTGCTGTTTGTCAAATTCAGTCAAAATCGGCCTTGATAATAAAGTTATTTCCAGTAATGGCACTTTTATGTGGACTCTGTTTGAGCTTTACTTTGAAAGTCGGGACCGGAAACGCCCTGTTACATTTCGTGTAACTTGACCCCAGCGGTTCGGCAGTCAGCAGCGGTGCCCAGCACCCCAGCCCCGGCTGAAAGATCACCTCGGCTTTGAATCTCCATATCTGCTCGGTGTGTGGAGCCAGACACGGCGGGGCTCCGTCACAGCCGCTCTGTCAGCGCTGTCCGGAAGACGTGGCTTCATGTGTGTGTCATGTAGCAGGTGAACCGCACAGAAACTGACCGGGTCGCAATTTTATTCTTTCATGTGAGTAACCCTACTACTTGACGCCTGAGAAAAGTGATACGAACCGGTCACACGCCAAACTCCATTAACAATGTGTCCGTTTAACGTTCATGTACTTATTTGAGAAGGTGTACACGTCTTAGAACAGCATTACATACTCGAATCAATTAATTTGATTTTGAGTCTTTATTCGGCACATATCACATCAATAAACATGCCTGCATGATTTTTCGGGAAATACAATCTTATTTTCTTTGATCACAATATCACACGGCGTTCATGTGAGGGAGAAATGGGGAATGGCAGATGAACCAAACGTGTGTTTATGTCAACTAGCCCTTACATATGATGGAACTGATGCCGAATTGCAGAGGATCTCGCCTGTACTAAAATATCATGTTATGTTGTATCCAACGCTCAGTCTTAACGGCAAGTACGCTAATATTAAATTGTCAGGTTTTTAAATGAAGTTTGGCACGATGTACTCGAGGCGAGTCTGTATCCCATGACATCATTGCATGGGCTTTCCCTCAGCAAACGGTTGCTTTTACCCCTGTCACCCCCCCACCTCCTTCGTGTTTTACTCACATAAGATTCTGTGAGAAACGATGTGACATTGACATTTACACTTCAGTGCTGTGTAATTCACAGGAAGATGCATTCAGATTCAATTGTAGTCAGGCTGTCACGTGGGCAGAGCTTCGTGTTATTAGAGAAAAAGCAGGCAGAGCTGCTCCCATGTCAGCTGAGCAGGCACAGCTAATGCATTATTTGTGAAGCTTCTATATTTTAGAGCATTTTCACTAGTGGGACTTGCTCTGACATCATCTTTACTGAGACACAAAATAGATTTTTTTTTCTTTTTTAAAATTTTCTTATGTTAATTCGCTCCATCTCTTGACATCCCTGTCAGATATGACAGCTCTTCTTTCTGTCCCTCTCTTGTGTTTTATTACCTCTCTGTGTTTGATGAGTGATGACTCCATGTTGCAATTATCCTTTTTAAAGTCCTATTTAAAATGACAAGTCACTTTGAACAGATTTCATTTAACATGAATAAAAACCTGATCTGTGCAGTGATCCCTGCCTCAAGGCCGTGCTGGTGAATCTCCCACGTGGCCGTATGTTTCTGTTGTTATAATCTACTGTGCTGACATTAGAGGGAGACGGTTAAGATTAGATTACCCGGCCTGTGTCCCACGTTTGCTTTTGGGCCACACAGTAATTGGGTTATGTAGGCACATTTTCTCCTGATCCCTATCCAGTGCCGTCTGTCTGTTCATCTCCTCATCTCCTCTGTGTCCTTCCTTCTTTCCTCACCACTAATCCCTCCTCTGACCTTGTACTTACCTGTCTTCCACACCAGGCTGGAAACTGGGGATTTGATGTCGCTATTGAACACATCTCAAATAACAGGTTGAAATTGGGGAATTTGTTAAATTCTCTGGAGAAGTGAGGAACTCTGGCAGCACATTTTCTAAATTGTCTCATTTCAGTGTGTCTGTGAGATGCCTGTGAGGAATCCTTAGATATTTTCTGTAGAGAAACTCAGCCTTACCCAACCAGGAAAGAAGGAAAGAAAGAATGAACACTGTGCAGTTGTGAAACAACCCCAAATTAATTATGGAAAGTCATGAAAAAGTCATCAGGGCTAATGGTGGGACCCTGAAAGGAAAACGGTGTCACTGCGTTGTACTTCTGCTCACCGTATCGCCCTTTTGATTTCTTCTGTTGTTAAGGGGAAAGAGGGAAAGTTGGTTCATCCAGCAGATTTGCATTAGACCTTATTGCAAACAATCCACAGATATTGCAGTGTGTCACCCTCAGATTAAGAGTTAATGAGTGTAGTTGTATGAAGCGTTCAGGTGAAGGAGAGCTCTGAACAAGCTCTTGATTCCAAAAGATTGACCAGTGTTGGTGCTAGGCTACCACATACAGTGTTTCCCCCTTATAGACTTGCCCACCACCACCAAAGCTGGTTAGGCAACATAAGTATGTTTTTTTTTTTTCCATCCACCCAAGACGGTGACGTGAATGAATGTGATTGATTTACTGTTGGGCAACCCCGTCACTCTTATTTTGAAAGTTCAGTGGCTACTAACCAGCTAGCTTCAGTCCTTCCCGTCTCATGCTTTCCTGCTGTCAGGCTGGTCAGGTACCTGTTGTGGCAATTCATGAGTTCATTCAGCTGTCTCAAGTCTTTTGTCCCACTGTTGGACAGTAGTCCTTGTTCTGCTCTGAAGAACCCGCTGCGAGCTTGAGGACAATTCTAACCAGAACCTGAAGCATATAGAGAGCTATTGCTGCTGTGCTGTAGCTCACAGAGGCTCTAGAGTAGACTGATGAATACCGTTGCCAAATGCAGTTTATGACGGTGGAGTTTGAGTGGGTTTACAGGATGAGGAACCTACTGGAGAAGCAGCTGATTATTGCTGTGTTTTTTCTGTTCTCAGTATATAGTATAAGTGTATTGGGAGCTGGAGTGTGCTTTTTTCTTCCTGCCTTGCTACACCAAGAAATGCAGTCTCTTTCTGTAGGAAATACTGATATCACTGACCAGAACAGTGTCCTATTAGCTGATGTTGATTTGCAATGTCATCGCCAACCTTTGAGTTGAAAGACCCTCAGCATCGGGACCCCTGTCATTGTTGCATTGCTGTTCTTGAAGTTAATAAGTGGTGCCATGATTTGTGATGGATTCCTAAACTCACTTTGAAAACAATCTAACAATCTCTGTGTTTGTTGCTTTTGTTTTGAATTCTGAAAAGGCCATCCCTGGATACTGCTCCACTGAAAATATTTTTATTGTATGATATTTAATGACATGGGATAGAGTTTGTTGAATTATTCAGGTGGAGGATATTGTTGACTCTTAATGGTGTTATTCTGTTTTAATACCTGTATCTGATGCTAGTTATTTTCTGTCTTCTTCCCCTTTAGACACGGAGAGCTTGGTCAATGGGAATCACCAGGCCAGTCCAGCCCAGTGTCCCCCAGCTCCTGGAGAGAAAGTCCAGTCTGAGCACAGTGCTATCGTCAGCTCTATTGAGAGGGACCTTCAGGAGATCATGGACTCCCTAGTTATGGATGACCCCCAGCCTTCCTCATTGGAGGCCAAAAAACCTCCCGGAGGCCAGTCCATCGCTCACTCCCCCCTGTCACCCATGGTCAATGGAGGGGGCCGGTATCTGTTGTCCCCTCCTACCAGCCCAGGGGCCATGTCTGTGGGGTCCAGCTATGAGAACACATCCCCTCCTTTCTCCCCGCTCTCCTCCCCCTCAGCGGCTAGCAGTGGGAGCTTTACCAGCCCATCTCCAAGTGGAGGACCCCAGGACCAGAGTTCTTCTCTGCCGCCAGTGCCTGTACGCTCCTCTAGCTACAACTTCACCGCCCAGCCTCTGCCTGTACCCCAGCCACGGACCATACTGCCTAACTTCAGCAGCAGCGGGGTGAGCCAAAAGGTTCAGGAAAGCCCCAGGCTACAGCGAAAGGTCTTAACAGAAGCTCCTCCAAGCCCCAAGCCAAGCCGCAGAGGACTAGGTCAGGATGGGTCTGAGAGCCCTCGACAGACCCCCCTTCTATCCTCCAGTGAATCTCTTAGTAGTAGAAATGCTGTGCCAAGCCCCAGACTCACACCCAAGTTTCCTACCTGTCCATCTCCATCACCTTCCAGCCCCAGGACCAAGACCACCACGGTGCTTCAAGAAAGACCTGCCAGCCCCTTCAGAGAGCAGACCCCTCTAGCTGATCGCTCTCTTACCTCCAGCCCCTCTAGGCAGCTTTCCCAGCCAACCAGAGCCTTCCAGCCTCCCCTGGACCCCATCGTCCACATCATCCAAGGATCGCCCCTCCAGCAGCATCCACGCTCGTTGCAGCCCCCAGAAAGCCCTCGCTTAGCGAGGAGGAACATGGAGGTGAACGGGGGCAGTGGAGGGAGCAGTAGTATGAGAGAGCTGCCACCTTTAAGTCCCTCCTTGGCTCGTAGAGGGGTCCCAGTTCTCCCAGGGGCACTTCCAGGGACAGCCCCCACATTGAGGACTCCGGACAGCCCCTCAAATCTGGGCAAGCTTGTCCCAGAGAGTCCCAGACTTCGGCGCAAGACTGGATCCACATCAGAGGAGCAGACGTGCAGCAGAGGGATCCGAGCCCGCAGTCCATCACCTACCTCTATGCTGACAGAGGGCAGTGGTGGGGGCGTGGGGGTACGGAAGGCGAGCTTTGGGAATTCCTTGTCGCCTGCTTACAGTCTGGGTTCCCTGCCTGGCTCCTCTCCCGTAGCCAGCCCGAGGACCCACAGGAAGATGTCCGCAGGGAGACCACACCCTGGTATGAGGGAGAGGAAGAACAGCATCACGGAGATCAGCGACAACGAGGACGATCTGCTGGAGTACCACCGACGACAGAGAGAGGAGAGGCTTCGAGAGCAGGAGATGGAGAGACTGGTAAGTTAGGACCGCACGTCACCAGGAAACTGCTGTATTCAGTGTTCATTCAAAATAACTTATTAATACTGTTTCAGCCGATTAGGGTTTGTACACTTTTCTTTTTCATGACTTTGGGTTAATTTTACAGTTGAGTTGCTTTTTTAATAATCTTAATCCTGACAGATCCTTTTCAGGTTTCAGATTTTTATAATGCTGATAACTGTGTCACTTGAGATGGCTTGTTTTTTAATTAAATATTTTTTTGGGTGTTAGAATTATTATTATTATTTTTCCAACTCTGATTACCAAGACATGGAAGAACACTTTTCAAAGGCCATAAATCACATACTGTGACAGGGTAGGGTTAGGGTCCTAAACATTAATGGTCACTTAGTCCACACAGGGCTAACTGTAAAATAGAGAAAAAAGTCCTTCAAGTGCCTCCAGAAGCCAAAGCAGAACATTCTTCTCTCTAGAGAAGACACACTGTATTTCTTGTGATAAATGAACTAATTAGCTATTCAGCTGATGGTTTAAGTGCCAGCTGGGGTGTAGCACTGAAGCCCTACTCCTCCTCCATGGCCTGAAATGCTCTGGAGACAAAACAAGTTGAGTGATTTGTGTTTATATAAATCACATATTTGTTTCAGATTTACTGTCTGAACAGTTGAACTGGTTTGGTATTTGCAGGAGTGTAGAATGGAGGTAAACACTAACTGAGCAGTAATAACTCTGTTAGAGGTTCAGTGAAGGCACCAAGGTCAGTGGCCTGCTGGGAACTCGCCAGTATTTACTGTCTACAGTGCCCTTCATCTGCACTAGGTGCCCTTGAACAAGGCACGGAATCCCCAGAGCTTATCCAGGGCCACTGTGTGCATGTGGTCATATAGATATGCATTTATAATTGGAATGATCTCACTGAAGACCTGAAAGAATGATCTGAATAATTGTGAATTTGATTAATTCTTTAATTTGTACAAGCACAAATATTTGGCTTGTTTTATTTAATAGAAAAGTGAATATCTATATCTTTAGTTTTTGGACTGCTAATTGGATGAGATGAAACATTTGAAATAGTCACATTGGGCTTTAAGAGACTGTGTCAGGCATTTTTCATTACTTTATTAATTAATTATTCATTCCAGAGAATCATCTAGAGATTCATCAATAATTACTATAAAACTTTGACCGATTGCAGAAGTAAGCATAGATTTGATCTTTCCAGTGGGAGGATTTTTACTGAGGATCTTCAGGCATGTCAGGAAACTGCCTTGAGCTGTTTCATGAGTGTGATTATCAGTAGAAGAGATGGTATAAATATTCCTGAGCTATCTCTAATCTGTGTGTCCTCCTGGAGGAGAAGAATGCACTGATTGCAGTGTCTCCGTGTTTGTTTGCAAAAGGAGGAGTAACGAGGCCAGTGAACCACCTCAGTGAACTGTCTGCAGCTTGGCCGCCGGCCGTCTAAACTGCTGCTGACATGCGGTCCCTCTCGGGGCGCTCAGATGAGCCCATAGCAACCGCATTGTTTGTTGTTTCCTAAACTGAACAGAAGGGGGGCGAGGGAGCGCCAGTGGACATCTTGAACTTGTCTGCCAGGCTGAATGGAACTCCGGAGACAAAGTCCTTTTAAAAAAGCCTTTCTGTGTCCTTGTGCCTGCGTGAGAAGGCGTTTGTCCGCCCTGCTTGTAATTACAGAGTGGGTGTTTTTTAAAGCGAAAGACGGAGTGACGGCAGCTCCGTTGGATCGACTGAGACGACATGCCCTCTGTCTGTGTGCCAGGTCATATCCTGGTACCTCCTATTGAGGCATGGCAGTAAAACAGTGTGTCACGGCACACTGAGATGGTGTGTAAACCTTAACAGGGATGAAGGTTCCTGCTAAATGGCCCAAGCCATCAGGGTTTGGTATTATCAAAAGAAGTTTAGGCTATATTATGGTTAGGCATAGTGATAATGTAATTTGGGGTTAAACAGCTCAGTTTTGATCTGTTTTCGTTAGTCAACAGATGTCTTCTTTCTCCCTAGAATAATAAAATGTTTGCTTGGGGTGAGACCAACATTTTGAAAATGCTGGATTTATAAATTGGTTTCAGTCCAGGAAAACATTTTGTCATTCTGGCCAGCTTTTCGACATCTGTGGGCTCATTGTGAGGACATTCCACTAAAGTCTCTGTTCATGTTACAGGTAAACTGTTGCACACTAGTCAAGCTCTGCTACTAATAGGCTGCTTGTTGATCTTTGGTTGGCTGGGTGCTTGGGGCCAGGGGTTGTTTAGACTGAGCAGTTCTGCTAGATAGTTGTTAACATCTAAGTTTAAGGGTCTGTTTCAATAAGAAAACCTTATTCAAATGAATAAAAATCTCACCCTTCAACATTCACTCCAACTTTGTTCTGACAGTACTGAGCAGTTTTGGAATTTAAATCAATGATTATGCAGTACACAGAGTGAGTGCAACTGAGACACGACCTATGTGAATAAGCATGGAGGGTCAACCAAAAGAGACAGTTTTAAGACTACAGAGTAAGGAGTAAGAGCTTATTTATCTTACACTGGGCTTTAGTGCAGCCCCTCAGTTCAGCATTTTTCTAAAACAGATTGTTTTAGCTCCCATCTCTTTATGGCAATAGCACGTGGATGGTGCTGCCGTGCCTGTGATGACCATATTAGGGATATCCCCCCTCTCTGGCATCACACAGAGCCAAGAGTAGAAAAAGCTGTCTGAAAAGGAGTGTTTAGACCTATATGAAGCCTGAACTTTTTGCTCACAGGGATAATGACTGACCTCATTATTTGAAACTTCAGCCATGTTTAATATGAGCATCCAGCACTTTTATACTATTATATAACAAAAAATAGGGAAACACATATTTACAAAATATGGTTTATAATATACATGGACATTCTGCTGGACACACCGAAATATAAAAGCAAATAAATACAAATAAACATCCATAAATAAATCTGAACATCCAAATTCTACAAAATTTGTCATATACAGTGGATATAAAAAGTGTACACATTACTGTTAAAATGCCAGGTTTTTGTGATGTTAAAAAAATGAGACCACAATAAATCATTTCAAAACTTTTCCAACCTTTAATGTGACCTATAACCTGCACAATTCAATTGAAAAATAAACAAATCTGTTTAAACTAATACTTTATTGAAGCACCTTTTGATTTAATCACAGCATTCAGTCTTCTTGGGTAGGAGTCTGTCAGCATGTCACATCTTGTCTTGGCAATATTTGCCCACTCTTCCTTGCAAAAGCATTCCAAATCTGTCAGATTGTGAGGGCATCTCTTGTGCACAGCCTTCTTCAAGTCACCCCACAGATTTTCTGTTGGATTTAGGTCTGGGCTCTGGCTGGGCCATTCCAGAACTTTTATTTTCTTCTGGTGAAACCATTCTTTTACTGATTTGGATGTATGCTTGGGGTCAATGTTGTATTGAAAGTTGAAATTCCTCTTCATCTTCAGCTTTCTAGCAGACGCCTGAAGGTTTTGGGCCAAAAGTGACTGGTATTTGGAACTGTTCATAATTCCCTCCACCTTGACTAAAATCCCAGTTCCAGCTGAAGAAAAGCAACCCCAAAGCATGATACTGCCACCACCATGCTTCACTGTGGGTATGGTGTTCTTTTGGTGATGCGAAGTGTTGTTTTTGCACCTAATGTACCTTTTGGAATTGTGGCCAAAAAGTTCAACCTTGGTGTCATCAGACCAGAATACATTTTCCCACATGTTTTTGGGAGACTTGATGTATTTTTTATTAATTTTTTTTTTAATTGTAGCCAGGCTTGGATGTTTTTCTTTGTCAGAAAAGGCTTCCGTCTTGCATCACTACCCCATAGTCCAGACATATGGAGAATACAGGAGATTGTTGTCACATGTAGTACAACAACCAGTACTTGCCAGAAATTCCTGCAGCTCCTTCAGTGCTGCTGTAGGTCTCTTGGCAGCCTCCCTGACCAGTTTT